>JAOVYW010074189.1:0-18683 GCA_025775045.1 Hiodon tergisus
TTTTTTTTATTTTTTTTAATTTTTTAAATTTTCCCCCCCCCCCCCCCCCCCACATCCTTGCAGAAAATGAACATGGCTGGGCAAGCTGTAAAATAACAAGGCACAGAGTTACTAGTGTGTTTTTCTCATGAGAAGTATTCCATCTGCTGAATATAAAATTCCTGACCTTTTTTTCCTCCCCCAATTCATGTTTGGGTTGAATTCGAGAGCACACAGTAGTGTATTATTACTGGATCTTATTTTTGTTTCGTACAGACTCTTTGTAAAACACTATTTATCTTTTGCTCAGTGTCATTTAAAAGATACTTTATGTCCCCTTCTCTGCTGAGTGAATGTACAATCACAGCTGTGTGCCTTAGTCTTCGCAGCTCCAAGGACAAACTGTTTTAAAACTAGGCAGCCCATTTAGATGCTCGCTTTTATGGAGGTTGACTGTGCAACCCAGAGCAATGAATCATATAGTCAGAATGTGAAATAAGATGCACAGTGGGGCCTTACATCAAAACACTGAGTACAAAAATGTACAAAATCTCTTTCCTGTGTCTAACAAATAAAACATCTAGATAATTTGTCCTTTTATCATTCAGCTCTGAATCCTTTATTGATTTGCCTCTGAAATGGATTTTTCTCAGATTTCACCCTCGATGTAACAAATAAATGCAAAAAAAATGTATCCGTTTTTCTAAAGGTGATAGACACCTGAGGGTGCGCGTTATTGAGATTTTTGGTTCGGTTGTAATGCCGATATTCCCAATAAAACACACCCTCCTGTGCCTCACTGCTTTATTAAAAAACTAATATTAGACCTTTTAAAGGGGTTACAACTGCCTCGAAGGCCTGTTTGCATGCATTTTATTATTAGTTTTGTTTTTCTTAACTTTTTTAGTTTCTATCCGTGACGGTTTAACGACTGCTTTGAAGTCGACAATAAAATGAGAGGCTTGCGCTGTGGGTTATTGCCTGCAATCTTGAGATTTGGTCAGGTGATAAGTCCACTCCTCTGTCTCCACTCATATGTGATAGGCCTTTTTTAGGCCGAAAAGGGCTTGATTTGGAGTCATTTTGCGCAGTAATTTTCCTTTTGTTTTAATCCCGGGAAAAGATATGCATCCTCTGTCGCGGGGCGGTGGCTTTGATTCGGTCCAGCCCCTAGACTGGGAAATTTGAATTTATAAGACATAATGTAAGAAATCCTCATAAAGCTCTCTGTTCATAGGACAAGTTGAAGCAGTACCGGTGGGGACAACATAGCTACCAACCATATGGTTTCTGTCATGGCTGGCTCAGCTCTGATGTTTATTTCATGCACGTATTAAAACTGGAAAAATGGTTTCTTTGTAGATTGGTTCCAAAAATTGTACAGTGATTGCTGATGTGATTTTTATTGGCCTCAGAAGTATTATTAACAAAAACCTGAACCCACCCTTTCCTCTGGATGCGACTGAATGTTGCGGTTAGATGTTGGAATAAAGACCCAATTAGGTTCCTGTGCGACCAGCTTACCGCTCAGCTTGAAATGCAAACAAAGAAACCCAGTTGGTCCGCCCATGGCTGAGTCTGCCTGACTTTTGGATGTCAGGGCGGTAACACAGTTAGGTGGCAGACTTGCTATGAATGCTAAGCATAACAACCAGTAAATTTGGTGCAATTGCACCTTGCTTTGGCCCTGGTGCTCTGAAAAGGTACATTTTCATTCTAAATATTTGCAAAGTGATTTGTAGCTGAAAGTGCTGCAGTAAATCACAAGGTCCTCCTCCAGACCTGACCTCAACAAAACATCTTGCAAATAAACAGAACGGACAGCTTTGGAAATGCAGTCAAGTGACTCCAGAGGAATTCAGTAGAGGGAGGCGAAATTAGGCCGGAGTGAACCATGAACTTGGTTGCAGTAATGCATTGTTAATGTATTACATCTCTGAACTCTGTTTGCTTCTTCAACCTGTACAGCAACGTGCATAACCAACTGTTGAGGGAACTGAGTTTTTCCAATGTGTGAAGGTCAAGGGTGAGCCCTCAGGTTTCAGCTCTCCGTGTAATTTTGGGCCTAAATTTTTGTCATCTCTGCATATTATTTCAACAGCCAGCCTTATGTCCCTAAGATTGCTCTGCATCTGGAATGTGCTGTTGAGCTGTTCTTGCATTTTACAGCCAATAAAAACCGCTCCCTGATTAGGAACCTGCCCAGAGAGATGGGTTTTATTGGTATCCTCATGGAAGAGTTCATGCACAGATCTGATCATGCTCCTTGTGTGGAAGGACAGTTTTGTCAATGATGGCATAGGGATTGTGTGTCTGAGGAAATCCTCTAATCCTTTATGACCCTTTATAATCCTTTATTCTCCTGGATATCATGTTTTTCTCTCTGACCATGATGGCCAAAACCTACAATGGAACATCTTACCTTGGGCGGCTTCTGCATTTTCCTTCACCACCTACATCAGTCAGAAAATCGACTTTTTTGACTGAGGCAAGGGGTGGTTTTCCACGAGCCGATAAAGAGGGAGAGAAGCAGAATGATTATATTGTGTCTGAGAGATTACAGGCAGCTGATTAAAGTGTTCATTTGGAGTTATCTGAGGTTAACCTTCCATAATGAAACACTGTGAGAATAATGATACGCTGCACGGTTTTATGAAAGCTCGTGGCTGTCTAATGGGGCCATGGTGACCTTCAGCAGTTGGACAGCCTCGTTGGGGTGAACCTTTGTCACCCATGCATTTTCATGAAACCTGTATTAGTTCCAGCATTTTTTGAGCTGTGATGTTTTAAAGTGTGCTATGTTTCTGACCATGTTCAGGGGTTCAATGCTGCTAAAAATCGCATTTGCTATCATTTGCTTTTCAATAATTCTGCTGTAAAATAAAGAGGCACGCTTATGTGAAGGAATGGGTTTTTATTGAGTGCTAAAGTTTTTTTTGAGGAAATGTACAGTATATGTGGACATTATAAAGGCCCTTAAGAGTTCTGTCTTGTGTCCCTGGACCCTGATAGGTAATTCTATGGACATCTGTAATCTGTAGTAGACTGTGATACGTGCTTTCCGTATTTTTGTAGATGTTAACACCGTTTTGTTTTACCATGCTCCTTAATACATCGGTGTAGTGTGCATCTCGTTTTCCATCCGACGACATTGTATGATTAAATTCCCATAATTCACCCTGGGTAATGCACATGTGGTGTGGTACTCCTATAATACAAATTTCCATTCACTTCAGTTTTCTTCTACTTGCCTACTAAATATGATGAGCTAAATGAGCTTTCAGTCAAAGCATGTGCTATTGTTGCCCTTCGAAGGGTTAACACACGTTCTACAGAGTTGATTATTTTGATTAATTTGCCAGCTCTAGTTCACATTGGCGGATAACTTGCATAGTCAAAAGGCTGCGTGCTAATTAATGCTCTAAAACTAATCAGTTATTTATGATTGCTGTTGTTGTTTAAATGTCATTTCATCCCATATCAAAGTTTCCCAGTAATCAAGGTTTATAGCAGCAAATTATTTTCATTTTAATTGCAAGTAGGTGGAGACTGACAATAATGGGACATCTTCTGATTTTAGCTGCTGTGAAGGGTTTTTCTGTTTCAAAATATTTTTAACAGGAACTAATTAACAAATGGTGTATTTGTATCAGCTACATATTCTTCATGAAAGGTGCCCTCCAACCAGCAAGCCTCAAGCAGGAATTACAAAGAATACATAAATCAAAGTGGTTCCCTTTACCAAAGCGTACCACATGGGAGCTACCTCTGTACTTAATTAAAATCCAGGAGGAGTATGTTTTAAGTTTAGGCGACTGAGTCCCGAATAACCCTTGAGCATTCGTTTTATGGGTTTTTTTTGGGGGGGGGCACAAGATCCACGTACTATCCCTGAAATGTAATGGTGGAAAATCTTTCCAAATGGACCACGAGTCTACCACCATCCCCTAGAATTGGTGTCCCCAGAAATAAAGATGTGTTTTGATTTAAGATTCGCCGTAAGAAATCCGGGGGAATATTCGCAATGTGGCAGATGAGACAAAATGTTCACTTTTCGGTCTAAATTCAAAACAGTCAGTTAGTCAAACAGTTACTTTTGGTGCACAGCACAGCGCAGCGCAGCACAAAATTCCACGTCAAAATTCCTGATCTCATGTATGGTAGTGGTGACATCCTGTTATTGGGATGCTTCTTATCTGTAGGGACTGGGAAACTCAAACTCTAAGCAAATCCATGGGGGGAAAAAGTATTCTAAAAAACTAAACCTCTGGCTGGAATAGACACCTTTTTAAGCAGGAGAGTGACCCAATGCAGGCCTAAGATCTGAATGTGAAGATTTTGAAATTGGAAATTTTGAAATCAATATGCGATCCCTTACCAACCCGAGAGAAGTTTTTTTTGCGAAGAAGAATGGGTGAAAATTGCTCCAAGCTGGTTGGTAGCGAGTTACCCATAAAGCATTGCTGCCGAAACTTCGGTCTTTGTGTTGACTCAGAGCGGTGAATACTTATGTAATCAAAATATTTCCATTATTTCTGTCCGCAGTTTTTTTCTTTCCATTTTCACCAATGAAAGTGTTAATTTCAGCATTTAAGTTTCAATTTTACAAAAAATGCGTACAAATGATAATTTTTTGCATTGCTGGAAGGAGGCGAGTACCACTACTCGTAGTCATAGCCTTATCCACTGGCTGGCTGTTTTTTTTTTTTTAGCAGATTACAGGATGGTCGTCAGCGTTTTGATAGGACTGATTAAGACCCATGATGAAGACCCCCACCGATGAGATCCAGGGTACAGCGCTAGGAGATACAACAGTTCCCGGAAGACTGCGCACTGACAGAGGGGCAGAAAAACAGGTCAAACGGAAGCCTAATGAAGACGAATGAAGAGGCGTTGCGGCACATTCGGTGGGCGCCGAGCCTAGGTTGTAGAGTGCCCGGCAAATCCTCTGCACTTCATTTATTTGGCTGCAAAGTTCACGGGAGTCCCAGCATACTGTGGGGTGGAAGTCCGAATTTGTGACTCCTTTACGGAGTTCCCCTTAATTGCCAGAGGCTGTGTTAAGGGGCAAATCGGTATTGGGAGCAGTGCGATAAAAGGAGGAAGCCTCTTTTGTCATGGTAATAGCATTTAGGGTGAATTTCATCATGCAAGTCACATTTGGGAAGATGATAAACGCGTCTCCCGTACAGTCGATTATCCGCTTGTTCAGGTGACTGTTAAGCAGACTGTCAAAAGGAACAGTTTGGATTTGAACCTCCCGGGGATGAGTAATGATTTGATGGGCAAACCCACAAGTTCAGTCCATCTGAAGGATCCAGCATGGGAAACCCCAGCGAACGCACCTGTCTGTTGCGCACCTGCTAAGTGACTGTGATATCCCATTATCACTGTAGACCGAACGGCCAGACGAATTAAACAGCCATGGCTTTCCTGTCACCGGTCCAGATATTGACCTTTGGATGGACTGGCTCTTTACCGTAAAGGGCTACGTGACTTACTACAACTGGCACAGTACATAACATCGTTGGATAATGATGATTATTCACTCTGTGCTCTTCTTAGGGGCATTCTGTGCCTACAGTAAAAAGGATTCTGCTTGCCATTCCCACGTAATGAAGGCCTGGCCATCCAAGCTAATCCTTTACTCTAAAGATCCTCTAAAACGCAGCTGGGTCCCATTGATAAGTAAGGATGACATTTTTCAGATGCCTTTGATCTTTAGCAGCCCTCCCCTCCCCCAATTCAGAACAAAAAAGTGCGTAACTACCTAAATGAATGTTGTTTCTCCTAGTAGATCTCCGGTTTGACACTGCACTGTGAAAGAAAAGGGAAGAGTGTTTATTTAGAATTAGTGGACACCTGTTTCATAGTCTATCCTGGGTTTCTGATCTCCCCTAAAGCATGCTGTATCTGTGCAATACGGGTGCACTGTGTAGTATTTTTATTTTTATTTTTAACTGTGGTCCTATTGGTAGATAAGTGAATAAATGAGAGGTAATTTATTTAGATTTGGTGCTTGAAAAAGCTCATTGTGGCTAATGTGCAAATAAGAGATTAGCAGCTGTTCAGCTTTAATCAAAGCCTCCCATTTTTACCGGGCTCCTTTTATTTTCCGATTTTCAAACCAAAGCGAGCCAAAATAATAACAAGAGCGCACTTGTTCCATGGCGTGGCAGCGCGGGACGGGTGGCTCACAACGGAGAGCGCCTGGAAAACACTGCTTGCTCCCTGCTACGCACCAGCTGAGGACGGTGTGGCCGCCGTCTGAAAGCGCAGGTGCCGCGTTAAGTGGGGGAAGAAAAAAAAGAGCACACCCCCTCCCATACGTTTTCATAATTTCAGCTAATTTGCTCCAGTCGCACTGTTAATCTTCTTCGGTTTTGTCGATCGCCGGGTTCCGGACACATTTCTGGAAAGGGGCCCGATTGCATTTGCAGCGAGACCCCTGTCAGGAACGCCGGGCACTGCAGCCACAAATTGGAATCTTGTACTGATCCGGGAAGGGAGCCAAGATTTAAATTAGACAATGACCCTTGCTCCCTTCTATTGCTTCTTTTTTCCAGCTGTAGGCAGATCCATTTGTTTAATACAGTCTGCAGTGTATAATAGACTGATATATGAGTCACTGCTCAGCCGTTTGTGTTTCTTAGATTCGTACGGAATAAAAGCGACTGTTTTCTACTTTCTGTGGTTTGTTTTGGTGGGCGAGACTGGAGAAATCCGAACAGACAGTGAACAAACTCATTTACGTATGGATGTTATTTAGGAAGGACTTTTCTCGTATATTTTTTTTTTTTAAACTTGATGTAAAATATGAAACCGACTTATTACTACTAATTAACAAAGTTTTGCTATATTTGGTGTGATGACTTTTATTGTGGTGTTCTGATACAAATTAAATTTAACCCGAACAACTTCCAGTATTTAAATTACATGTAGATTGAGCTACAGAGTATTATATATTATGAATATTATATTTTATATTTTAAGGGAGTTATGCATCTAATTAAATCATTCCACTTTTTTCTGTTAGTATTTTAATAACATTAAATAATTATTGTTGCATTCAAAGGTTTCATACTTTAATGTTAATACCTGTACATATATACTGACAACTAATTAGAAGATAGAAGCCTCCCACCTATATTCCTCTGGCATCTGATCTTTGTATTGGTCTATAGGAGCTGGATTTAATGAGTGCCTCACTCAGTCATGTCCTGGGAATTGAAATGTGTTCCTGTGCCAAAGCAATGAGACAGGACTCCTTTAAACTGTCTATGGTTAAACACAGTTGCTGTGTTTCCTTCAGTCTGACTTAACATAGGTCAATGATCAACGTCAACAAACAAAAAGGGAAAAAAAATCTATGATTTAAATGATGTTTCAGGCAAAACAAATATTTGTGTTGAAGATTGTGTTCGGGATAACTTCTTTAAGTGGGGTTTCTTCTAAGCTGCGCTTTGCAAACTGGCCCAAAACATAGTTTAAATGCAAATGTGAGGCAACATCCAGTCCCTCTGTTCACATTCAAAGGTGTCTCTGTTCCTCTGTCACTGCAAGACGACACCATCGAGAGTGCAAATGAGCCACTCTGTGTTGGGAGGGGAAGATTGCTTTGCACCCTGCTCGATCAAATATGGGACATCTTTTTGTTAGAATGTTTATTGCCTTCTGTTAAGGGTTTTCTCAGTAAAAGGCTGCTCTAACTCCACATACAGGCATGCATCCTGCCACCTATTCTCTGCTGCGAAGAGTCAAAGGCCATATACAGGTCAGAGAATCCGGTGCCAACCTGAGGGTCAGGTACAACTTTAGTGTAAAGCGGTCCAAAGGCCGTGTGCGTTAGGCATGTCGTACAAAAGTGTGCGCTTCCCCATACTTAAACACTTTGACTGTCTTGGATTGTGATTTGTCGAAAGGGAAAGTGGTGGGTTTTGGAATTCCCCAAATTACCCCCGGCATGTACGTCTCTCCTTTTTATTCCAGTCACAATGTTAATCAGGGACTGTGGTCAGTTCTTCACTCATTGCCTGCACACTTTATTTTTGCGGGACTGCTTCATTTGAGACTTCAAAGACGTTACACCAAATCATGTTTCCAGGCTGATTTTCTCCTTAAGAATACCGGATGACCGTTTATGTACAGTGTTGGTGTTTGCACTGGTGAAAGGTAATTGGATTGTATATTCCTCCAAGAGGCTTCGTTTTTCCCTCAGTTACAAATGCAGTGCTCTTAAAATGCATCGCTGTCGATATAATATCAGTTTATAACACTATCTTTGTCTTGAGTGGTAAAATCAAGAATATTTTTGTTTGAGTGAGGCGTACGTATCAACTGCTTGGTGCAGATCAGTAAGAGGGTTGTTATGGTTGTTGTCTGGGTTTCATCTATCTGATTTACATTGGTAGTTTTCCACCAGTTTGTCAGGTTGCTTGCTTGTTCCAGACCCTGTTAGAAGGTTGCAGTACCCAAGGGCACAATTTATTCTTCAGCTGTTTCCTTTACATTTAAAGGTTCTCAGTAGATTATGTTGTAAAGTGGATAGGGAGTTGGTACAAAACCCAGATTAACAGTGCAGAATGCATGCATTGGCTAAAAGATTTTCTTACACTGATTGCAACCGAAATGCATTTTGTGTGGCAAAAAATATGTCTTAATACTTAAATAATAAAGTTAAATATATATTTTACCATCCATATGAATGTAATCCCAATAATAGGTAAATCTACCAGGGAGCAGGGCATCCCTGTTTTATATTTTCCGTGATCACACGGTTTTTCTGCTGATTTCGTTAAGTGCTCGCAGTGTGATCCAAGAACTGGCCAGCTGAGTAGGTTGTCATGCATCCAGGTGGCAATATTACCCAGTGTTGGCTTTCCAGAAGGACCCTACACAACTCAGCCATTCTTTGTATGGATCTTCCCCCAGCGATCTGACTATAAACAGCGCCTTGATTACCGCTTCTCACGTTTCAGAAAGTTCCCTTGGGTAGGTGGTTTCCCATCCCGCTGGGAGAACTCTGCTCCTCGCCTCCTCAGCTCAGTTTATCAGACGAGCCGGTAATCTTCCCTTTGGAACCTCTGCGCAGGCCATCTTCCACGGGTAGCGTGTTGGGGAACAGGTGCCGTGTTAGGGCTACCCAGCGAAGGGTTGAGTAACCCATTCATTCTGAGCTGTGTCAGAGCCACAAGTGGAACGCAAGGCTCAAGAAAAGACAACCTGATCGAGGGGCAAGTGAAACTGGCATCTGCTAGATGTCTTGTGTCCAGATAAGGTCAACGTTTTCTCAGGCTGTGATGTTTTCTTCTGTCTACTCGTATACTTTGTTTTCTTGGTCTTTGGGCTTGTACACTAGGAGGCCTTTAGAGCGACCGTAACGTCCAAACAGCAAGGAGTTAATGATTTTAGCTTTAAACTGAATTTTGCTAATTGATTCGGCCTGCCGATCAAAAACACGCCCGTGAATTGACTGTACAGGCGTGAGCAGTGAGGTCACTTTACAAATTGACACCCACACAAAAATTTGACCGGTGCAACGTGTATGAAGGTTACCTGGGTCTGAATGCCCCCCAGTAATCGTGCTGCTGATTTCCTTCCTTCTTTCTTTCTTTTATGGTGGATTGGGTTGTAAATTAGTTTTCTGTTTGGCCAGGAGGACCTTGGAAATCATGAGGTAGCCCTCTGAGAGATTGTGTTTACCCAGCAGCAGCTGGTGGAGAGGAGGAAAGGGGGCAGCACTTGTTCTGTCTTGTTTCTTCCGTTGAACGTAGAGATCTAAGTTGTCATTATGCCAAATCTAAGAGAAAACAAACAGGGAAAAAAAGCCTCGTAATTATCTTCTGCCATTCTGTCCTGGATGGCTAAATGTTGTATTTTTCTTCTGAGAGATCGCCGGAGAACTCATTCGCTGAGGAGTTATGTTCCGGAGAACAATAGCAGTGTGATTACTGAACACAAATTGAACTGTAAAATTGCTTGTCAGGGACTGATAAATTTCTGCCAAGTGTTAGCGCTTAATTGAATTAGTTTTTTTTTTGTTTTTTTTGTAAAGAAAGAGGCATGCCACAGTTAAGAGGTAGTAGCACAGTTTCATGCACTGTTGTCTTGCCACATAGACAACTGCTTCTGGTGTGAAAATAATTTTCCTTTGTCTCACCATGGCCGTAGTTGTTTATTTGATGGGCGTTCGTCACCATCTACTCGTTTTTACATTTCTTATTATTTATTGGCGAAGGCCCTCTTTGGGGTTAAATGATCAAAGCCAGAACTGACATTAAAATAAACATCCCCATAGGATGAAAAATTGTTCCCAAAGAACTGTGGGCAAGTTCATAATTGTTAGGCATCTAGATTAGTTTCTTGAGGTAAACTGATACCCATGACTGCATTTTAATGTTGTAAACACATTTAATTCCCCATGGAGAGGCAAAGTTGAATGCATGTTGTTGGTGCGATTGTCACCCAGGGGTATAATATGAGGGTACATTATGGCAGTTTTAAATGGAATGCAGCAGTCACTAAATCATAATTGAAGAATTTTTTTATTTAACCTTTTATTTAACTTTTCTTGGCAATCTTGGCGCTAGGTTTAAGTTATGTTTATATAATACTATGTGTGTCCTTAGGCAAAAGTAATATTGTATGTTGAATTTGTAGCCAAAGGGCTCTCATCCCCATGGGTAAACGTTTGTATAAAATATTCTGCCCCTGAGGTTATAACTCTATCTTGAATCAGAATGAAACCGGCATCAACTGGCAGCAATATGATTATCACAGCTCCGAGCATGAGTATTAAAGTGCACGGTCTTCTGCACCTATGAAGTCGAATGTCTCGGCAGGTTGTTGATTTTAAGCAGTAAATCTCATGTCTCTGGTTTGAATGCTCCTTTCAACACAGAAGGCCCCTCCTACAGGAGGCTGTACCATGCCTCTTAATCTGCTCGGGTCGCTTGATTCACAAAGCCTGCAATACTGTATGCATGGCTGGAACTGAATGAATCCTCTGATAACAATGTGAAGGAACAGCCCCCAAGTGATCTTTCAGCTCATAGGAAAATACTGTTACCAGTAAGGCAATGGCCAATGGTGGAGAGTTAATTACGCTTGACCTGAAAAATTAAGAAAATTCATCTCGGCATTCGATTCACTGGAAGGAAACTGTCCTCATGTTCTTGCCTTCAAAAATTGTTCAGACAGTAGCCTTTTCATTGCGAAGAGGCCCTTGTTAATTATCAATTCCCCCCACTGAAACATTTTTTTTATAACATTGCTGGTAGCATAAATGCGGGGAAAAACATTGGAAGCACAATGTTTTCTCTGTCGTTTAGCTGAGCCTGCCTCTTGGAGAGGCTCAAATTACAGAGCTCCTTCAGCGATTGAGCCTCTCTGTTGATAAAAGCTTCATATCCCATGGCTATTTTAAACCAATTCATGCTCACCGCATTCTCCCTTTAGCCAAGGCCTTTAGAAGAGAGATGTCACACGTAGGCTAAATGCACCCATCTGGAATTGTGTGTGGTTGACAAAGTCAGTCGTCAAGCCGAGGGCAGTGCGTTTTTTAGGCGTCTACAGTTTTTTTTTTTTTTTTTTTTTTTTTATGCCGGTGTACTTAAAGAGCGAATTTCAGGGTCCACGTCCGCAAACGGCGGCTTTTGCCTGTCTTTCACGAGAGGCTCAGGCTGCTTATCCCGCCTTCCTTGTGTTGCCAAAATGCTTGCTGTGCACGTTGTGTTGTTTACGCTAATAAGGCTAAAGTAGCATCCATTCGGCTTCCCATCTTTTAATTACATAGCGCTATTGTCTGCGCTGACCCATTTCTGCACAGGCTCTCTATCAGCAGCCCAGACTTTCTAATCACAGTTAATTTAATTTGGCATGTGCTGCAATATGCAGACATGAGCACAGAATGCAATCACAAAATAGAAGAAAAAATTAAATAAAATAACTTGTTACTCCTGGCTTTTGTCCTAGTCACATTCATCAGCAGCGCAGATTAACATTGGTGGCTAGGGGCTTTCTTGTGGTCTGCAAATAAAAATCTTTTTTAATGCGGTCCGCACAGTGGGATTTTATGCTGCTGATTTATGGAAACGTATCCTCTTTATTTGTATGTACGAAATTGATGTAGGCTAAATATCACATCCAGCTTGGAAAACGGCTTGTCAGGCCGGGTAATTAGATTCTGCATCTGTAAATGTTGTGTTAATAAATATATAGACCTTAAACTACATGCTTAAAGCCCCCACTGTTCATGGTTTTGCATGCAAATTTTCGCATGCCGTTTTCCTGATACAGGATTGCATCAGATTAAGAGATGATATCTATGCGTCCTGAAGCTTCACATGCTATGAAAAATGTGGTTAATAAGTGGTGATGCCAGAGGAAGTCTCCACCACGTGATATGTCAACAGGACATTCTCTCTGCTTGAATGTAGGGATATATTTTTAAGACTCCTTTTTGTGAAGCCTAAGAAGCAAAGGACAGGGTAACACTTTTATAGATAAGCCCCTTGCGGTTAATTACTGTCGCAGCGTGTTGAGTTCTCGAGCCAGCGCGTTGAAGGCTAGCATCGCGGTTATAGAAAGGGATGAATCAAGCCACGAGCCCCAGTTAAGGAAGGAAGAAGGAGAGGGTGGCAGGCTTTATAAGCTCCGCTGATGGACAGATGTTCCTTAGCGAAGGTTATCCGTTTTGCGAAGGTTCTGTGTGGAATTAAGTACTGAGCTGTGATCCAATTTGGGGCCAGAGATTCAGGTAAAGGGTCAGTAAATGATTTGAACCTCTGAAACCACCTGCTTTCCCAAATGCTTCTGGACCCGTGGTTTCTCCTACTCGTTGGAGCGTTACGCTGTTAACATTGCTCCTGATTGTCTCCTCTTTCTCCAGGGTATATACTAATTAATGGATACCATTCGCAGTTGATTAGCTGCAGTTCCTTCGGTAATTACATTCACATACTAACTACTTGCAAGAAAGGGGGAAAAACAAAGGAATAGAATATAAATTAAAGACTAATTTTAAGACTCATCTTAATTTGTTCCCACTTTTGTTTGCCCTCTTTAAAGAGATGGAACATTTTTTTTCTCTGTTTGAGTTGTTCTGCGTTTATTTAGTTTGAAAGAACAACTTTGCAGAAAACACACACAAGGGCATTTCTTTTGAATTCATAGGAAAAGGACTCTCTTCTTGAAACCCAAAGCAAGAAATGGTATGTCCAGAGTTCCCTTCCTCATATGATCATATGAGTGCAGGCTTGGTGGTTGGCTCAATCAGTCACAGAAAGGTACATTGTGCTTCAGGGCCCAGATACTGGCCAATAATTCTTCATTCAGTTTCCCATTGTCCCGGCCTGTCAGGGCACTTGGGTCTCAGAAGAAAGGAGGTGTCTGCTGTTCTGCCAGAAGGCTATGTGTGGGTTTTGGGGTGGGTTTTTTTTTCTTTCCCCGTATAAAAACAGATATTTATTAACAGATTTTTTTATTTTTTTACTCCAGCTTCTGTTCTTCAGGAATAAAACCCTCAAGCTAGCGGTGTCCTCGCTCATATTCTACTTTATGTGGAACTATACTACTATACTTCACACCCCCACTGAGTTGTAGAGCTGTAACCACCTCTTGCACCATCTTTCTACTTGCCTTTTGTGATTCCGTCGCAATTGTTTGCCGTTTTCATAAATTGAGGAGCTCACGGCTGGTTTTTTTCCACCAACCTTTACTAAGCCAACGTGTGCCTCTCAGCCTTTTGTGTGCGATCGCAGAACGTTGAATGTCCGCGTGTAACCGATAATAACTTTTGTCAAGGCCTTTTCTAATGATGTTTTGAATTTTTCTTGCAGTTTGGGAACAATAACAGCTACATGAACATGGCAGAGGCAAACGGTGCCCTTCTTGCTGCTGGAGACGTAAGTAGCCCTTTCCCCACCCCTCCTTTTCCTGTTAGGTCCTTTGTCTGCGGTGCTGGTGACAGACCGGCCAGGAAACAAATGAGATTGATTCCCAGTTCTCAGATGTCCCCCTTTCTTTCTGTGGGGTGAGGCATCAGAGGATTCTTTTGAGAAGCAGAGAGAGTTGACCCTTCCCCATTCTGTGGGCCGATATGCTGTCCAGTCACCCGAGAGTCAGCGCAGGGGCAGCCAAAGAAAGCGAGCTGGGAGGATTGGCAGTTCTCAGCTAGTACTGTGGGTGTATATAAAAGGAACGATGATTTAGTCAGGGGCAAGTATCAAAGTCCACCGAGAAGGCATCTTCTGCCATGATGGCTTAGTTTGAGTTTAGCACAAGGTCCTATGTCCATTTTGTATTTTGACAGGCATTTTGTCACAAAGTTGTGTCCTTCGGCGTTTCCTGATAGTAGGGTAAATGTATATTACTACTTGTATATTAAAATATACCTCCCAATTTATTTTGCCTTCAGTATTTTCCAGCCTTCCCCTCTCTTTGTTGCTGTGATAGGGTATGTCATTCTTCAGTGACACATACTCGTGTGTGTGTGTGTGTGTGTGTGTGTGCGTGTGTATGTGTGTGTATGTATATGTGTGTGTATATATATATATATATATATATATGAAGCAAATTAAGGACGATACTGGTGTTCACTATATTCAGCTAGGTGGTTCAAGAACGACTGGTTACTGAACCGTAAATCTTGTCATAGTTAATTAACTGATTCTATGTGGTTTTGCTCCCTGTTCCAGAAGTTTTGGATTAGGACCAGACAGTCTTGGCTTACATAATTGTCTCAGCAGTGAAACGTTAAATAAGGTGCATGCTGGGAAAAGTAATGCACTACAGCATACCCAAACCGGTCATTCTTAAGAACTTAACAAGTCCAACCTTCACGCAGTTCTTTAAAATGACCGGGTTGTTACAGACTTAAAGGCAAAAGTATCTCAAACGTGTGCGAGCAGGTTTTGTAAACGCGTTTTTAAATAAAACCCGGTCAAATTATGTGTAATAGATCTTATCGCTCTCGTACGAATGGCTTGCCCACGTCAACAGCAGTCAAGTGGGGCCTCGCTCTGGGTAAGCGTGGCATACCTCAGTATGGCCAGCGATCTCTGGGAGTTTAACACAAAGCCCAGACTAGAGGAGCCGCGCGACGGCTCATTATTCCTCATCGGACTTGACTGGGCTTTCTCTCCTGCATCCAGGCGCTGGAGTCGGCCGTCGCGGAGAACCCAAGCCAGGACCAGCTGTTCGGGAGTCATTTAATCCCAGCTGTGAGAACGCAGTGTGTCAGGCTGTGGGCTGTTAGGAGTTGCAGTAACAGCCTGGTCGATTTGCATTTTATCAAAAGGAACAAATGTTTCCAGTGTAACTGCGCAGATGGTGTTGTACTGTAGCACACATTTTATAGATTAAAAGAGTAACCTTATAGCGTATATTTGATTTCCTAATGAAAGTTGGATTTAAGTACAGAAATATTGTTTGTTTGTTTTGGGGGTTTTTTTAAAACCTGAAATGAAGCTGAGCTGAAGAATCAAAATGACATTGCCCCCCTGAGTCTTGTCATTTCACACTAAAATGAGTTTTCCGATCTGGTGAAATGCTGAATTAATCCACTGAACGTGTCAGCTCACTGCAGCGGATCCTATCTGAGGGACAGCTCTGGTACCCAGATCGTGTCCTGCCCAATGACACGAGTCGTTTTTAATATCAAACCAAGAGAATCGTATTTTTGTGAAGAAATTATTTTAAGATCTAACCACTATTTTATCATTGCATATTTCTCTTTTCAGCTATTTTTGTGTGCAAGATAACTGAATTAAAAAATCTTCTGTAAATTTATACTTGAATTATTCAGTATATTTTTGAAGGAGTATGTTGTAACATGGTAGAGAATTGTATCCTTGCCAAAGCCCAGGAAACCAAGGCTTAATTATCATGTCAAAGGACAATCAGGATGCTTTAGGAAACCAACCAAACTATGTAACTGATAGATAAAGCAACTTTATGTTTTGTGGCGTGTATATAGCATTACTTGATGCTGTTGCATGGCTGCTCGACGGTTAACTGGATAAAGCTTGAGTTCTAACAGAATCGTGTCTTGAACGCGTGGCGAAAGCACACAGTATACTGGGATTCACTTTAGCCCTAAGGTATCACTTGCCCCATGCAATCAAATCACACTTTTGATTATTGTAACATACATTTTAACATTTAACTAAAATACAGTAAATTTTTATGTGGAGAATATATTTTCTCTACTAGGCAAAAAAAAGATAAATGACATTCAAGTCTGGGTGATTGGATTTCATTATTTATTTTTGGCCTTGTTATAAATAGTAATGACATTACTTCTGTATTATGCACGGCAAACACAAGTCAATTTAGTCAGATTGGATTACACATTTTGAAGAAGAGATTATGTGATTCTGTATTGTTGGCAAATGTAATTTTTTGCTACCATGTCGTCTGCTGGTGCAATCAGTGTCAATACTGGAAAACGCACGCACTGGGATTGTAGTGTGAAATGGTCAGTCTGGAACTGGCACAAATAGAATGTGCCCCCTGCTTTTAATCAGTGCTGAAGCAGTAGAGGAACATGTTTCATGTGTCGGCTGAACTTTAAACATCCTTTTCAACACTCTGATGGCTCCGTCAGCTTGCGTGCCAAATCATTTGCACTGATTTCTCCTTGTGCCACAGCATCTGTGAGTCTGACTCTTTGGACTCTGCGCCCAACATGGTCCCCAGTTCAAAGAAGTTGCCTGGTATAGGATGAGAGTAGAGTCCCTCTCCCTTTCTACCGTTAACGTAACCATCTATCCGTTGCCTTTGTCCTGATTGTTCAAACAGTGTAGATGACTAATGCCCTAATCCTGCCGTGGCACATGCTTTGTCATGGGGCCCAAGGCAACTATTTCCCTGGATAAGGCACAGACGGACCCATGGTGTTACAGATCCCTCTCCGAACCGGCCAGAGGATGATCAGTTCATCTGCAGGGAGCCGTTTTGAAAAGCAGGGCTCTCTTTAACGAGCGAGGCTCCGTTCTCAAAGTCACGCACCGCCCCTTGACCTTTGCCCCCACACATGGTCCCTCCCCTGCGCCTGGCTTGTCACCTGGAGTTATTACTGTACTTCCAAAACAAGGGATAATCACGCAGTTGACATCAAGGACGCGGACTCTGAATCTCTTAATCGAAGACGAGGGCCTTTTAAGCCTCTTCAGGCCCCGAATTAGGCAAGCTTTATGTGAACTGACACCAGAAGCGAGTGTGGTGTAAAGCAGGCTTTGCTCCGCTAGGCATTGCCCGTCTGGCACCTTGTAACTGGACGAGCGCCGTAATGATGGCTGACACTGTCCATACCGCAGCCCAGACTCAGCCTACTGTCTCAACATCCATTGCTGCTTGTTCAGAGATCCGTTTGGATGTTATTGAACAAGGCGTGAGAATGCAGTAAGACCCCCGTCTTTAGCTATCTCACTCTTTTCAACCCCTTCCTACATCCCACGATTTCTGGCAGCTCCCAGTTCAACGGGAACGCGTGGGGATGAGAAGGCAGAGCAGCGAGCAGCACGGGAATGGCTCCAGGTCACACCGGCAGTGGTGGTGACGCCAACCCTGTGGGGGAGAACCCCGACAAGCGAACGCGCCCTGCGGGGGAGAACCCCGACAAGCGAACGTGCCCTGCCACAGAACAGAACACCGATTTGATGGTTGTAAAACAAACGTCAGAAAGGGGAAAGCTGTTATAAAACAAATAGATTAAAAAACTAAACTAAAAATGCTATTAACTGCCGCTGCAAGAACATTTAATCACCGCCTGTCAAGGAAGTGGCTTTAAGACTAGGCCATGAATTAGTTTCAAGTGTCGGTGTGCTGAAGCAGCATGAATAATATTAAAACACTTTAATCAAGTGTATGTTAACATATTCACACTGTTACCCTGAGAAAGACATTGCATTAGATGTTCTGACTTCTGGTTAACTCTGTGCGTTGACAGTGATCCATGGAGTGTTTTTTTTTTTTCTCTGGTTTGTGTCTCGATGGTAAGCGAATATTTGCTCTCTTGTTTCGAGCTGTGTTGCGTGCATCATAAGTAATATCTCATGGCAAACAGGAAGTTTTTAGAAAAGGGTAACAATATTTGGAGAAGTCTGATTTACTGAATGGTCTGGTTTCCAAGTGAAGGGTTTGTGGTCTACCTTAAATCTCCACGCCGAGGCCATGATCCGAGTAGGTGAAGAATTCCGTCACGAGGAGCCAAATAAGCAAATTATCTGTAACGAAAAGCTTTAATTCTTAGGCAGAGGGATTAAGGTTTTTGATCGACAGATTTAAGGGTGCATGCGAAGGGAACAAAGGCCGAGAGTATTAATCTCTGAAAATGTTGTTTAAACCCATCTCTCTGTGACGTCTGTTTTCTCCAGACTTCAAGCAAACATCTTTTAGCCCTGATATTAAAAGGTTTTCTTTTGAATTCTGTTACCAGGGATTGTTGGTGGAAATTTTAGAGGTTCTTATTATGGTCTTCCCTTACGTGTTTATTGAACATAGCATTCTTTCTCTCTCGCTCTCTCTCTCTCTCTCTCTCTCTCTCTCTCTCTCTCTCTCTCTCTCTCTCTCTCTCTCTCCTGTGTGTGTGTGTGTGTGTGTGTACATTTTCCACACACTCTCAGCGGTCCGTTTATAAAGTACACCCATCTAGTGCTGGGTCGAGAACTGAATAGCCTAAATTGGATCCTACATGGTGTCAG
>JAOVYW010074190.1:0-12973 GCA_025775045.1 Hiodon tergisus
GTGTGTGTGTGTGTGTGTGTGTGTGTGTGTGTGCGCCTGAACGTGTGTCTCATCACTGTGAGTCTTAGCGTGTGAGTGAACAAAAGTAATGTAAACATGCAATATTTAAATATTTATTAACTAACAAGCTATTGGGCCACCCAGAACACCGTCTTGAAACACTGTTTTGAACTATTTCTAGTAGGATATTGGACCATGCTTTAAGAAGGAGAGCCTACAATTCTTTGAGGGATGAAATTTTATATACAGTACTCAGCAAAAGTCTTGGAAACCCTAGCTTTTTTACACATGTGGTCTTTCAAGTTTATTTTTTGTCTTCTGCATTGTCTTCTTCGTGTCAGAAGAAAAAAATTTTTTTAGAAACATTCATTTTCTGAAAGGAATTCTGCCACAGATGGAATGGCCTCCACAGAGCCCTGATCTCAACATCACCAAGGCTTTCTGTGATTACCTGGACAGACAGAAGCAAGGCAAACAGCCAACGTGTGTAGAAGTAATGTGGCAAGTTCTCCTAGATGCTCAGAACAATCTACCTGCCGATTGAAAAAATTGATACAGTTTTAAAGGCAAGACCAAATATTTAATTAGTTTTTTTTTTTTAAATAGTGTTACCATTTATTTGCCGTATTTACTTTATATTTAGAAACTTTTCATTTCTGTCATTATTTTCGAAAGCATCTTCGCTTAACAGAAACATTTTTCACATGTGCCTAAGACTTTTGTACAGTACTGTATATATTTCAGGACTTCCCATACAGGTTCAATGATGTGTATATCTGGTTATTGGGGAGGCCAAGGAAAGCGTTTGACAGGTGTATGGGGGCATTATCATCTTGGAATATGGGAACAATACTTATACAGGTTTTGTGCTCATTACACCAGCTCATGCATTGTAGCACATTTGCCCGTGATTAAAAAAGGATTTCCAAATGACAGCATTTGTTCTCCGTAACACATTAAATAATTTAGCTGGTTCTGTGACACCAACTATTCGACTTCTTTCAAATTTTGTTGCTTCAGAATCTTACGTTAACATGTTCATTGTAAGACGTTAAGATGTAGGTAATTAGCACTGAAATTAAAATGTACCGCATGTAGACTTCTTCAATTGCAATTTTTTACTTTAAAATTCGAGTAGATGTTTGTTTCCATTATTTTGTCTTCTGTGTGTGCGCATAGAAGCGTGTGTGGGACTGTGAGTGTATATGTCACTGTGAATGTATGCGTAAATGTGTGTACACGAAAGAAAGACTGAGCGATCTATGAAAAGAAGGCAACACACTTTCAGGTTCATGGGCCAACTCTGTGGATGGGGACATTACCACTCCTGACCACAAGGAAGCAGCACTAGACAGCTGAGTTCAGTCTGGCTCAAAGGGACCGCTGTGCTACTCAACGTCTCCTGAGCACAGACACTGTTGTACAAGGGAGAGCAAGCCTCCACCTTGTTTATATATGACAGACATGGAGCATGAGGGTCTCACATTAGGAGACCTAACATAAGCAGCGTCGTTTTAAAAGACGAACCACAAAGCTAACACTTCGGTGAGCACAGGAGCTGGCATAGAGAGTTACAGGTTAAAAAGCATCACTGCCAGCCTAAGCCCCTTTGCAAGGTGCTTACCCATACCCGGGTATGAGTAAGGCACAACGGATGACCACAGGCCAAGCTGTGACACAGGTTTGAAATGGGAAGGGAAAGGGGGACCCAAATAAGAACGGGCCTACCTGGCACTCTCGAAGGTGGCCGACGGCGTCTTCCCAACAGCAGCAAAGCCCACCCCGACTGCCAGTCCCTCTGCAATACAGAAACAGACACCCACAAGCCATGAACTACAAGCCTCTACACACCAAAACCCTACAGGGAAAGAGCTGTTAACCTGCATGTGTGTGTGTGTGAGTGAGTAAGCGAGCGAGCGAGCAATCTGAGCATGTGAGGGTGAATTAAAGCGAGAGGGTGAAGAATCACAGCAGCAGAGCATTAGCTCACTGTTTCATTCCTTGTGCCTGAGAGCTCCTGCATGTGTCATACAGTACCAAAACAACTGCACTGCAACACATCTATGTACTTTGTGGGGGGAAAAATCAATACTGAGCTCAACATGTTTGCTCCACACAGATCATCAATCGGTTCTCCACCCATGTCCTCTGGGCCCGTTCCCATCATGGCAGCTTTGGATGTTTACATCAGTTAGTCATAGCCCAGTGTCTCTTACACACACAAATTCTCTTAAATCAGCTGGTTGTAGCTTAGCCTCTTGGTCTGGAGGAGATGCGGGTCCTTCTTTGACGCAAACTATGCAGCTGCCATGCAGGAAATCAGGTAGGAGACGCACGTTAGAGATGAGCTGAGAGAAGCCCTTCCGATTTTACCACCAACCAGGGCCCGGGCCTGGCTATGCAAAATGTGCAACACCACTGTGCTCTCCCGGTCACAAACGGCTAATGGCATGAGCTTGATTTGACCTGGCAAACTCCAGCTCATAGGGCTCAGTCTGCACTCAAGCAATTGACTTTATCTACAGAGGCACTCAGGAAGCACCAGGATTGTATCATGATCGATGTTTTTCCTTACCAACAGAAGGGGCACTGCCTTTGTATCATTGTGCCAACATCACACCGGCCTTACCCTTGGCAGTAGTGACAAGGAATTAGATTGTGAGCGGGACAAGGCACAAGCGTAACAAGGCGCGAGCGGGACCAAGGGTGACCTTGCACAGCAGTTAAAGATGGACCCCAATGGGGCTCTCCAGGTGTACCTTGAGTAAATATCCAGTGGGGGGGGGGGGGTAAATGGGTAAACGGCAGCACATGCAGACCGCAGAGAAGTATGGTCATCGCTAAACAAATAAACACAGCTGTTGGGGGAAGAGAAAGAGGTTGGGGGTGGGGGGGGGACCACCACAGGAAACAGACCATTGTGACTCAAACGTGGATCGCGGACAATAAGCGCTGGGAATAATGCCTTTTCATGTGGCAGTGAAGAGTAATTGTGGGGCTCCTTTGTCTCCCACTCTCGCTTCGGGTCTCGGGGCTACTCGATGCACTACAGTGTGCGGTTCTGGAAATGAGGGGCGACTAGGAAAAACAGAATCACACAGACAAAAGGTTTAATTTTTTTTAATTACTTTTTTAAAAATTCTCTTTTGCAAAAGAAAGACTATTCAAATCAGCCTGAGTAATAACATTTTCAACGCTGTCTACTCACTGCCAGTCGTATTCACGCCGTCAGTTATATTTTCGCTGAGGTGAGAAAAAAGGGAATAAACAAACAACTTCAATTATCTCCACAGACATTTACAAGCAGAAGCGACGGCTCACCCAGATGAAGAAGAAAAAAAAGCGCTATGGTTTTCATTGTAAGATGAATCAAATCTTCTGTCAGGAAAACGACAATGTACAATGCAATGAGGACCGCAGAAAATCCACTAGGCTTTATCTTGGGTTCACAGAAATCCAATCATCCCATCAATCGGTTCTGTTCTGAACACTTGGGGTCTTCAGTCACTCAAAAGCAGGGCTGAAGCGAGCCAGATGCTAGTGGACTGAAACTTTCAACCTAACCGTCCAACAGAGGCCAAAGGTCGTATTGCACACAAAAAATTCCATTATAGGCTTATTACCTTACATCGAGTACTTTCACCATACAACTCAATTTCATGCATTACTTCCAATTGGTAGTTTTGGAATATTTGACTTTCGTGAACGTGAGACCTACTAGACGTTTTTTTCTTTTTCTGAGTGTAATAATGCCACCTTGTGGCCATCAATGACATGGCCACCTCCAACACCCCCCGCCCCCAAGTAATTTTCTAGCCCTCATGACATTTTGGGAAAGAAAGCATTTAAACGGGTCCGTCAGAATTATTAAAATCTGCTAATGGCCATAAATATTCCGAATATCTCAGAGAGGATTTGTGAGCCAGATAAAAAACACAAATTTAGTTCAGAGTTACGTCGAAGAAAAGCAGAATATTTGTGTGTTTGTGCATGTGTGTTTCCGAGTTAGTGTCTGCGTGCATGAAAGTACCTAAATGCACATACATCTGAGAATATCAGACTTTAGATTCGCGGAGCACACGGATCCCTTCACACACACGCAGGCCCGTCGTATTAACTAATGTATATTTCTGCAAAATTATTATTAACGTTATATAATTTTTGAATGAGGAGCAATGGTGTTTTTGTTTAAAAGGTGCAAAAAAGGAAGTTGACGTAGCTATCTAGGGAAGTGCACGAGCGTGATATTCAGTTAGCATTTTCTTTCTCCTACCGTTATTTACAATCTTTAAACTTTAAAAACGGACATACGCAAATGGCTTTATATTAAATTGCCCGACTTGGTCTTCAATGTTCATCTGGAGCAAGATTCCGCACCCAAAATGGTGATGACTATTTTTAGGCCGGTCATGTAGTCTGGTCTACTTGCTGTTGATAATGTGAT
Source organism: Hiodon tergisus (assembly GCA_025775045.1). Classification (NCBI taxonomy): domain Eukaryota; kingdom Metazoa; phylum Chordata; class Actinopteri; order Hiodontiformes; family Hiodontidae; genus Hiodon; species Hiodon tergisus. Next base: position 4,445 of record JAOVYW010074190.1, read on the forward strand.
AATCGCATCGGTCAGAGCCTACTGTTGCGTTTGTGCTGTCTTTGTGGTGCCGACCTCCTCCGTTAACTATATAGGCTACTTGGCATCAATTCATTTTCTAAGCCATAACAATTTTTTTATAAAACTTTGCCAGTGCGCCTGATGGTGCCAATTGTCAGTTAATCTCTATTGTGAATGCGCTCACCTTGTAGCTCTCCACGTTTTCACAACTTTGGAAAGATTTAACCGAAGCGGATAATTAAAAAATATTGATCTGAGAGCAATGTCATTAGGTTGTATGCAACCTCAATATAGTTACGTGTCAGTGCTGCACAAATACAAATATCAATAGCATAGGCTATCGGATTATGCGCCCCGTCATATGCCCGTCCTAAGAAAACATCGACTGCAAACGCACTTTGTCACATCCCAGAGATCTCATAGGGCAGAGGGATAGGTAATTAAAGCTAATCTGAAACACAAACACCCACACCATCACCACACACTGGGCCAGCTTCGTGTCAAATGTCGATCAACACTTGATGGTATTGACACGGTCCTCAGCCACGCTGAGTGTTGACACCCTCTGGATGCCAGGCCCAGGAACTGCGGCATCTACTGCTGCCTGTCAGACTTCTTTAAAGATCCCCCTTTCAACTCAAGTGTCTTGGTTGTCTCATTTGTGTGGAGACATCATTTTTAAGGTCTCTATTTAAAAAAGCAGCAGCCATAGTTAATTCATCAAATTGCCATAACATTACCGGAGCGGGCTTTTCTCTCTCTTTTTAAAGTAAATTTGTTCTAAAAACTAAGTGAGTGACTCATAAGGCCTCTGCATCCCACTCTCAATGAGAGAAGAAAATCCGTATGCTTTCTACACCCATGCCACCCTCCATTCATTTAATTCGAGCCACAGTCAGGCACCAATATTCTTTGCCGCGAATGAGGAATTCTAAGCAACATCATTTTGCAGGTAGCTTGATTTGGGCTAGCTGTAATAAGATCTTATTCATCCTGTGACACCAATCACTTCAGATATAATCAAGGGAAAGAAAAATCGGCCCAGACATGTGAGAGCGGTTCGGACATAATGAAGTCGTTTCTCATCCACCCAGGGGCCAGAACCGACAGCTAATGAACTAAACACAGCAGTACGGAAACCATGTGACAAAGGCCAATGTCACATCATACCCGTACTTGGGCTCCGCTGCTGAGCGAGACACGGGAGGAAAAGACAGAAAGGTTTTCAAGTTTCATGAGCGCATTTTTCTTTTTCCTTTATTTTTAAAGTCTGCTCCACACCTTTAGTCCATTCAATGGTACGGTGCCGTCGACACCAGGATTAATAGAGTCACTATGACAACACACTGGGACCAATTTAAGGCAGCAATCCCATGAGGCAATTGGGCCTACACTGCAAAAGAAGCAAATTAGCTTCCAAAGATTGGACTCAACTGCTGGGATCAACAGAAATGCTCTGGCCCGGTCTATGCCAATTTGGTAGACTGAGACTGGACTTACTGGGTATTTCAGGATTGATCCTGCTCATTCCACAAAAAGTCAGTTGGGATTAACAGGACTGTTCTGGCCCAGTCCACCACAAGGAAAGACTGGACACGCTTCCGTCTGAACTGGTTCTGTTGAAACTAGACAACGTATTAACTATGGGCCGTCAGATGAGCACAATACTGATCCTAATTCAATGGCAGCCAACATCCCCGGCCCCAGAGAATGCCTGTGAAGCTGTGAGCCTGTGAAGCTGTGAGCCTGGGCGTGTGCATATGCCAGACGTAAAGCTTTGGCAAAGCAAAGACAAATCTTTTGACAAGGAGTCATGTTGAAAGGCCCAAGGCGTGACCGATTGCTGTTATTTGAAGGCCATTTGAAGTCCTGCTTTCATATCAGATTTGTGCCAGAGCGAAAGATACAAGAGAACCTCTGGGACCTGGGTACGGGAGTGATAGAGCGTCGATCCGCTGACAGGCAGACAGAGGGAGAGGCGTCTTGATGTTTTATTCACTTTAATAGACCGGCAGCTCCGAAAACACATTCAACCCAGCAAGCGGGGGTGGGGGGGAGGGTTCAGTATGTGGGTGGTCACCCAGATGTCATTCACAGGATTTTGTGTGTGTGTGTGTGTGTGTGTGTGTGTGTGTGTGTGTGTGTGTGTGTGTGTGTGTTTTTGTTATGATGTCGAGAGCTGTCACTCCAGCTCGGACTAAACTTTCGATGCTCTTTCACTGAAGCACTTAGCATTTGGCATTCCCGCCTTGTCACAGCCATGCCCTTTTTCCCCACAGAGGAAGGGAAGGCTCTCCTGTTTAACGAGTTGTTTGTGAGGTAGAAAAACAACATCACTTCCCCTGACAAGAGCCTCAAAGTCCCCCACAAACTGTAAAGAGCTTGTTTATACAACAGGTTATTTACAAAAAATTACCTGGCGTTTCAAGGTGAAGGTGAATAACTGCAATAAAACCTTAAGCAAAATATATAGCACAGGTTCACAATTTAGTCAAGTCACAGAAGCTAAATAACTCTATTACTTATAGACATGGTAGAAGCTCCAGACAAAGCTGGCTTCACAGGTCAAAGGAATGAGCCAGGCAATACTAATGACTGCTTTTAAAAAACGCCCCTCGGCCAATCAGCCAGTAGCAACCGAGAAACCGGAGCGAATATCTAAAAGTCCGGACCGAATATACAACTTCCTGTGTGGCTAAACGCACGCCTCCATCTCTCTGTGGAGCCGAAACATTTCCCCTGAGTCCCGGTGGCGGCCGGTGTTTCCTACTGTCGACATAAACCATCCTGCTGCCTGTGATGTTAATAAGATCTGTGCTTCCACATGTGTGACTTTTCCGGCAAAATAAAAAATGAAAAGGTTTCCGCAGGCTGTCCTGAGAGTCTAATGACCTAATTTATTTTCCCCGCACGGAGGAAAAACCTTGATAAGTCACAGCTGGGTCATTTCAGTAGCATAGCAGACACTCTCACACAGAACAAAATTATTTCACATCCCGTCCATTCGTACAGCCAGGACTGTCGGGACTGAAACCTGCACCCTGCTGGTTACGAGTCCCGTCCTGGAGCCTGACAGGCAGCGATTATCTGGATATTGAGCCCAAGACCCTCAGAAGCGCTTACTTACACAGCTCGTTTACCTCAGTTACTGTTAGGCTACGCTTAAATCATCTTAATTAGAGACCTTCCCGTCTAATTCACAATGTTCTTTTAGTCCAAAAAAAAAAGCCCCCGTAAAATAAACAGATTGAACAGGCAAGGAGGTGTACAGTGCAGAAGCCCTTGCACAGATTCTGTAAGGAGCCTGTGCAGTGATAATGCCAAACCAAAGACAACATTGGCAGTCATGAATCATTGCCCAGTTATACATCAGGGTTTTCATACAAAGCAGTTTTGGACTGCCCTGGGGTTTGGGGGGAGGGAGAGAGGGAGAGAGGGAGAGAGAGAGAAACTCTTATTCTAGATCCTAGCACTTAACCATGACTGCATCAAATAAATATGACACAGATTAGCACCAACAACCCACAATCACAGAAGTGCACATCTTAGCTTCTCTAGTTCAATATACTGTGTGGACAGACACAGACACAGACACACAAGACACAGAACAGCTGGAAACATAAAAAAGAGAAACCGATTCGCATCACAACAGCCAACACTCGGTCACAGACCAAGACCCGCACTGGTACCCAGTTTAAACAGGTGCAAGAGTGTCTATTATTCTGCCTGTAGTGTTATGGAGATGAGCATGTATATTATTGTGGTATGCGTGTGTAGGCACAGGACCAGATTGTGTGTGTGTGTGTGTGTATGTGCGAGAGTTTGTATGCGTGTGGGCAAAAATGGCAAGAGTATATACATGTATGTGTGTGTTTGTCTGTCTGTTTTTGGGGGTGTGAGTTTTGTGCAGGCACATAACTAGATGGTGTATGTATACACCGATCAGCCATGACATTATGACCACCTGCCTAATATTAGGTCCCCTTTTTGCCGCCAAAACATGGACTCCACTAGACCTATGAAGGTGTGCTGTGGTATCTGGCACCAAGACATTAGCAGCAGATCCTTTAAGTCCTGTAAATTGCGAGTTGGGGCCTCCATGGATCTGACTTGTTTGTCCAGCACATCCCACAGATGCGCGATTGGATTGAGATCTGGGTAATTTGGAGGCCAAGTCAACACCTTGAACTCGTTGTTGTGTTCCTCAAACCATTCCTGAACCATTTTTGCTATGTGGCAGGGCGCATTATCCTGCTGAAAGAGGCCGATGCCATCAGGGAATACCGTTGTCATGAAAGGGTGTACATGGTCTGCAGGAATGCTTAGGTAGGTGGTACGTGTCAAAGTAACATCCACATGAATGGCAGGACCCAAGGTTTCCCTGCAGAACATTGCCCAAAGCATCACACTGCCTCAGCAGGCTTGCCTTCTTCCCATACTGCATCCTGGTGCCATGTGTTCTCCAGGTAAGCGGCGCACACGCACCCGGCCATCCACATGATGAACCATGATTCATCAGACCAGGCCACCTTCCGTTGCTCCGTGGTCCAGTTCTGATGCTCACGTGCCCATTGTAGGCGCTTTTGGCTGTGGCCAGGGGTCAGCATGGACACCCTGACTGGTCAAAACAACAAACTGCGATGCACTGTGTGTTCTGACACCTTTCTATCAGAACCAGCATTAACTTTTTCAGCAATTTGAGCAACTGTAGCTTGTCTGTTGGATCGGACCACACGGTCCCACGTGTATCAATGAGCCTTGGCCGCCCATGACCCTGTCGCCGCTCAGATCCTTATGCTTGCCCATTTTTCCTGCTTCTAACACATCAACTTTGAAGACCGAATGTTCACTTGCTGCCTAATATATTCCACCCACTGACAGGTGCCAAGATAACAAGATTATCAGTGTTATTCACTTCACCTGTCAGTGGTCATAATGTTATGGCTGATCGGTGTATATGCGCGTACTTGTGTCTGCTAGTCTCCCTCGGTGTCAAAGCCGTATTTCTCCACACAGTTGATGGCACACAAAGGGTAATGAAACCCAGACTCTTATTCTGTTCCTGGGGCAATGAGCTCATTGGGCAAAGGCTTGTGGTACTACAGGGTCATTCAAATACCACGATTGAGCTAACAGTGCTTAATTTTTAATGGGCTCGTCGAGGATGACATTTGGGTTCAGAGCTTAAGAGAGGCAATTACTCATATGAGACTGCATCACTTTAACCTAAAAGTTATTTTCAAAGGCGCAAACTGAATCAACAGACACAGCGGGTGCATTCACAAACGTACCGTTCACGGAACAGAGCCGTCACACAAACGGACAACGCGCGACCAATGTCAGCGCCGTACTATCCTCCAGGCCCCTGACGTGGAAACTAGTCTTCCAAGATTAAGGGGGGCAGTATCCACTGTTAATTGTGAAAAGCTAAAAGACTTGGGTTGTGGGTATCCTCAATGACATTTAATCTCAGGACTTCACCAACGCAGCAAGAAAACAACAGGGATGGGACTGTAACCGAGAAGGATGAAATCTAAAGGAGAGGGCATCCTTGCAGGGTGAGAAAAGCCTCCTAGTTGAATTGATCTCATAAAATATCTGAGACTTGCAGCGGTTGGAGGCCCCCCCTCCCCCTCCCCCTCCCAAACTCGGGCCAGGTCAGGTGTGATGGCAGGTCAGGGGACCACTGCAGAACCTGCAGCCAGAATATGGCTTTCGTTACAGAATGTCAATAAAACACAATCCTCGCTGATACGCGGTGATCATTTTGACAGCGAAGCCATTTGTGCAACCATCTGTGATCGTTAGCCAATTAAACTCCACTGTGAGAAGGAAAAAAAGATTGAGACTTGACTGTGTTGATGGCAGGTATGAGAATTCAACCACAGTGTGGTTTTGTGTGCCTTTACGATCACTCCCAGAAACACTCAGATTTCAAGCTGTGAACAGGACGGCCTTTTTTGCATGCCACTTGCATCCTCTCTCTAATCTACACTGACTCGCCCCCCCTTGTTTTCATTACGATTGACTATCTGCTGTGTCACAATGTTACTGTTCATGCATGTACTGTCATCAAGTTTATTTTGCTAGGTCTAACTAACACTAATTAGGCCACTAATCAGAAGCGGCCCCAAAGGAGATATTACATCTTTTTTTTCTCCCCTAGTCTTTGTCTCAGTACATGAAAGAAAAATAGAAAGACTTCAGGCCTAATTGGTTCTCTACAGAAAGCAGTAACACAAACTGGTAGAATGTGTGCCTTCTAAAGGGTGAAGGGTTTTCCCACAATTCAAACAAAGCGAATATAGATGCAAAGGAGTCGGGATGAAAGCATGTTGAATAGGAACTGGCCTGAATTCCCCAAAGCTCAGGAATACTCAGGAATTTGTAGAAGAAGCCTATCGCTGTGACAACAGTGTCAACCATCTCCCAGGCCACTTTTAGCTCATTCTCTTTCTGTCTCTGTATCACATTGATCCCCTTAAGGTACAACCCACGCTTTGAAGAAGGATCAGTGCACTGCCATACCACATAGCATGAGACTTGTGCATCATAATGATGAAAGACAACGGAGTACTCAAATCTTCTGTGTAAATAACGACTCCCCTCACAGAGATCTCCACTCGTTCGCACATCCAGGAAGGGAAACCATGCATAATTCATCACAATATTACTTATCAGTTCGCTTATTTACATGTTTTCCCATAAACATGGTATGTTATGGTCTTACGACACAGGGCATACAACAAGCTAAACAATTATGAAATGTATTAATGTCATGCCATACAAAATTGCATAAACACGCACTCATGCACATGCACACAGTGAGATTTATGGAGAGGCTGATACAGGCCTCGGATCTGGCCTTTGGGGCTGCTGGACAGAAACCCGGTCATATCTGGGCCAGTCTGGTTTGGAACATGAGGCCGGATGCTTCAAAAAATGTTGTCAATTAGCAAAAAATGCACATTGACAAGGCTCACCTCCATAAACAGGATGCAGGTTAAACGTGGTGAGGTCCGAGAAACTAGGCTTAACTGCTCCACTAAAGCGTATAGCTAGTGCCGCGTTGTCAAAGGCGGGGCGGGTTCGTACCTCTCGTTCAGGCCACAAATGCCGGGCACGCGATCCATTTTCGCAAGCCGAGGCCTACAAAATTTAAAAAGCAAGGGAACTGATCGATTAAATTTTGCAGGCCCTACCAGACAGAAATGTTCTGGACGTCTGGCATGCTGACTGACCATCTTGGTGCGTGTAATTCATAATGGATTCTCTGCCATTTCCATCTCCTTTTTACACCACTAAGCATCAGTGAAGCGATAGTGGAATCACTGTGTGTACAGCCTTCTAAAAATATGTGTTAAGTCTCATCAGCACGGCGCAGATCCGACGCTGGCGGGTAGTAACCATGGAAACATCACTGTATCGGACCTCCGGTTCTCATTTAACTCGAAAGGGCAAAGGGCCTGGCTCTCCCTCCTGACCTTTCTGCTAATAAGCCATTAAAGGGAGGGGAAAAACATGCGGTTCAGAAACTAATCAGACGGACACCACAGCACGACACTGCATGGAGGATGGTTAGAGGAGAGCCATCCTCCGTGGACTGACCAAACTGGGACCTCCAAGGCCAGACCCACCGTCCGATATCGTGCATACAAAACTCTCCGTCCGGAATCCTCCCCCCTCATTTAAGCGCTAGCGAACACTGCTCGATCTAGGAATCTGTTCCTGTATAGTGGAAGGTAAGAACGGTCAAAATAATTTTCATCCAAATAACTGTGGGAGTAAAAAAAATAAAATAAAAAATAAATTTATATATATATTTGGGGGGGTTCTGATCCGGAAGCCGTGGAGGCAGGTGATAACAGCTCACTCGTGGATCACGCGTTTACAGGCCAAGCTTGTACTACTGCTCTAACCAGATGGCAGTGACTGGGCCCTCTATCCACCCTGACGAACACAGCCTTTTCATGCTACACAGTGATCACCAACACATTGGATGGGTTTTACGGTGGCTATGCAGGGGATATGCAATGGTAATTGGACTACAATAAAACCGAACCAAAGCCGCACACCATCCTGTGTTTCCACAGTAACTCAGTGATCAAAAACACCGGGACAAGTATTAATGTGTCTCCAAGGCAACAAATGGATCAGAAATACAGGGAATGATTTCTCTGTGGATGGAGAGCAGAGAAAGGAATTTCGCCAGGGATGTTGCGAATGGTAATGGCCAGGGGTGGGGGTGATGTAGAGTGAAGATGGAGAGCAGAGAGTGGGGTCCTCACCAGGGATGTTGTGGATGGTAATAGCCAGGATCAGCAGCACAATGCGCCTCCAACTGCTACCTGGCTTCCCCGCCTCTTCCCGTGGACCAGGGTTCATAGCCTGCTCATCCGCGGGGCCAACTTGTGCTCCCCGCCGCCTCTGGTACACCTCCCCGTTCTCCATCTTCTCTGTGGAGGAAAAGGAAACATCCTCGGTCCAATCAGGTTTGAAAGTACATTATAAATCGACTGCTAAATCAGA
>JAOVYW010074192.1:0-18681 GCA_025775045.1 Hiodon tergisus
AGGCAAGGCAAGGCAAGGCAAGGCAAGGCAAGGCAAGGCAAGGCAAGGCAAGGCAAGGCAAGGCAAGGCAAGGCAAGAATTAGCACTTAAAGCTGCTGCAGTGAAACTGAAATGACTTCACAATGAGTGAGGGTTAGTGATGGGCTTATGTGTGGAACGGAAAACTAAGTTGGAAGATGCAAGGCCAATGGGAGCAGAATGTGATTGAAACAGTGCACATGGGCTTCTGGAATGTTAATTGAATGATTAGAGCAATAAGTGATAACATCTGCCACAGAACTGGGGTTGTATTGTGAACTGTGACAGTACCCCCGCCTCCACGATCAGCCAAAGCCAAACCAAACCAAACCGGACACGGCAGGGATGGCCACAGGGGCCAAGGAGCAGTAGCAGAGGGATGGACCAGGTGAAGTCTTCTGTAATGCACCACAGGGTACAGGAACAGGAGAACCCAGTAGCAATGCTGAGAGGGAAGGTCAGACAGGAATAGGTCGAGTACCGGCAAAACAAGGCAATCAAGGATAGCCAAAGACGTGGTCAGGGACAAAAGCAATGGTCAGGCAAACAGGGCTGTGTTGCTCTGCATGATGCTCTAGGCAGGGGACAGCCCACTTGAATATAGCATTGAATTGCACTGCACACTTGGAAATGACACTCGTGGTATACTTAGAAATAACACTGTTAACACTCTTAAGGTGCTACACTTGGGTGCTACCTCAAATGGGGAAATGGGAAATTTAGCACTACCTTGGGTAAACAGGTAGGGGGGAGGGTGGGGGCTTAGATTACAAAATAGAGGAGTCAATACATATTCAATGACCATAAAAAAGGGGGAGGGGCTTTTATAATACTAGACAGGGTGCAGTACAATATAAGACAACTCTCACCATTACTGAACCTAGCCAGAGCAACTGCGTCCTTTTGTTAGAATAACAATATGCAGTGGAGAGAAAAAAAAACCCAATAGTTTCAAGCTTTTGGATTGCATTTGGATTACCAACAGAACTATCCCTGTGCATGGGTCAACACACAAGTTGTATGACAGTGGAACGAAACCCGAGCACCAGGAGAACACCCGCAGTAACCCATGGCATCTCAAGCATTTTTAAATATTAATTTATAAATATGAAACCTCTGATGGATGTTAGGAATTTTACTCTCTCCCAAAAATACACCCACAGTATTTTTTCCACACAGTATTTCTCACGTACACTGCTTTTCTCTCATGCACAGAATTTTATTTTCCACTAGACATTTGCACTCAAAATGACTTGAGTCGGTCTGCCTCGTCCACCCATTGGTGTAGACCTGGTGTAGATATATATCACAATAGCTTTGCCCACATCTCTGGCTGGACTGAGATGTCCAACTCGGCCTCAGTTATGAGTAGGTTAAATTCCTCTTTAGAACCATCACCCAGACCAATCATTTCTTGGCATCTACTGACTTTAAGCAAAGTTCAATTTCTTAGTAAGTGACTTCCTATTCACATTTCCATTTTGTATTTAGTCTGAGGGAGATAATAACAAAGAGATTGATACAATCCAACTTGGACATGGACCAAATCAAAACTTTGACAACCCGCTAATTGCATTTAATCAAATTGTATTTAATAGCATTTACATTTTTTTATAACCATCATATTTCTTCTACTCATAAAAATAAAAAGGTATTTGATGATGATTTTTGCCATTATAAATATATTTGTGTTTATCTGCAGGCAACACCATTTAAGTGTACATTACATTTATTACAATAACATTCCAAGAAAAAGCCTGCTTAATTTAATCACTTTGATTTGAGCTATGCATTCATTTTAGATATATAAATTATAATAGGGCAGATTCAGTCAAAGCAACCTTGCTTTCATTATTACTTTATTTAAAGAAACTTAAATTTATTTAAAGCAATATGAATACTAATTAGTTGTGACTGGCAAATCTGCCCTTGACATATTTGAGTATTTGATCTGACAGGTGCTTAGATAAATGATGATGTTTATTCACTTGGTGTGGTTTTCCATTTGCACCGGAGGCTGTAATCAATTGGAAAATAAAACGGCTTGTCCTTTGGTTTTGTCTCTGACTTCCAAGTGATATACAGTAATGACATATTTTCATTCGTGTGAAGAGAAAAGTTGTCAGGACAACAATGCAGATGCGGAGCAGATTATGCAGACTATGACACAGTATTACATTTCATTCAATTCATCATGTTGTCATTAAAACTTTTTGCTGCATTCCTTAAACAAAATACCATGGATGTTAACCATACTGTAATTTGTATATTTTAATGTTATATTGTGTTTGCCTTACTCTCGTATTGTCACTGTATATCTCCAACGAATAAATATTTTCTTACGCTGTGCAGCTGTAGTTTTCAAAACAGACACAGAAGTATTTTGACGAATGGCCACGTACCAAGGAACATTCTGAAATCCTTATAGTTCTTTTCAAAATATAATTAAATACTTTATATAGGTATAGAGACCTTCTCCACATGCCACACACACATGCTGCTGCCTAATTTGCTAGTTCAAATTTGTCACAGCTGGCTCTAATCCCCCCGTTAGGGCTGCAACAATGGTAAAGTAAAATGTGGCACTGAGGTTGGGGATTGTGAATAGAATATTGCATGATTTTTGCAATTGGTTGGTTGGTTGGTTGGGTAGTGGAGTGGTTGATGTCGGTTTTTAATTTAAGCAGGAAGTCAATAGAGCCTGGATTATTGGCACAATTCAGGATATACACTAATTAAAATACACAACCTTTAATAAAGACTAAATTATATGATGATATGAGAAATTTGCAATGATTGAAAATTAATAGGTAGGTACTTTATTTATCCCCCATAGGGAAATTGCAACAATACAGCAGTAAATTACCAAAATTGCACAAAAACAAAAATAAATAAATCACGCAACAACAAGTAGTTCATACATACAGGGCAATAGTTAGGTAGAAGTGCAAAAAAAACTGAGTGCAGTGCAGGTAATAGATTTCTGGCTAGTAGAGACCAGTGTTCTGGCTCACAGTGCAGCATTGTAAAGTCTGTTGGCTGAACCATAGGGTGATCAGTCTAGCACTAAAGGAGCTCCACATTTCTTCCACCATGTCATGGAGGGGGTGGGGGCATTGCCCATAATGGCCCGCAGTTTGGACAGTGCCCTTGCCTCTGCCACCTCCTCCAGGGTTCTAAGGTTAGACCCCATTACAGAGCTGGCCTTCCTGATCAGTTTGTTTATCTGGTTAGTGTCCCCCACCTTGATCCGGTTAGTGTCCTGCACCCAGCACACTACAGCGTAGAAAATGGCACTAGTGACAACAGACTGGTAGAAAGTGTGCATTAGTGAGCTGCACACATCAATGGACCCGAGACGCCTGGTCTGTCCCTTCTTATACAGGGCCATGGTGTTCACAGCCCACTCCAGCCTATTGTCCAAGTGGACTCCCAAGTACTTGTAGGTCTAAGTGAGGATGTTGTGGTGAACAAATCAGTGCTAAAATTACCACAGAATGGCAAACATCATGGAACATCATTTAACAAATGTTAATTTGTGTTAGTGATAAGTAATATTTAAAAGTGGTAAGCTACTCGTCTCAGTCTCATTAAAAACATGTAATTATCTTTACAAAAACATTTCATACTAATAGGAAATGATGTAAAACAACAGAGAATACAATAGTTAGTGATCGTTATTGTCACAGTTTGCCCTCAGCTTTTGTTTTCAGGTACAACTTCTAGCTCTTGTTAACCAATTATTTACTTAACATTCCACAGACCCATGTACACTGTTTATCACTTCGTTTCCATTGGCCCAGCACCTCCCCACTTGGTTTTCTGTTTTCCATTTAAACCCTGCACTTCTCAGTTGGGCGAGTTATTGTTTCTGTTTCTGGTTTTGTATTTTGTTTAAAAACTTAGTTAATAAAAATCATGTTTATTATTTGCATGGGTTTGTTTTTACTTTGGTGCTTTGCACCACGTGAAAGTTGTCATGTCCCTTGCGGTTTGTAAATAATGTTAATACTGCTAAATACAAAATACTGTTTGTCACGGAGAGATTTCTAGCTGTCGATTATTTTTGCTGAGGGGCTTAGTGTAGAATTTGAAGACAAAATTGGAAATTTTAGCGGAATTATATAATTTTAAAAATAAAATTTTATGGCAAACTACCATCCCAGTTTATGGCATTCATTTGACTTAATATTTCCGCATCTCAGCAAAATCTATAAAAAATTCTAAGAAAATGCTCTTTCGGGTGGAAACTTTTCAGTCTAAACCTCTCCAGACAACACTTTCTGTCTCACTGTTAAAGTTTGCTAGCATTGCTATAAAATTGAATGTGGTCTTCCTGTTATCCTGGCTATCTGTTATGGCTGGTCTGGGCATGTTGCAGAGCTGCCTGAGGGCAGGTCTCTGGACTCTGTCTACCATACTGTAAACAAAAAGCAAGGATAATGACATACAAATTATTAACAAGCCGTTTCTACTGCCACATAAGTATGTTGGCCATCCTGCCATTCCACTTTATTGACTGCCATAATTTCTAGCTAGCAGACCAGCAGTGTGAAAATCCATGCCAAAAGGCAATTAAAACATGGATAATTGTCTCAGCTTCCTCCAGAATATCAGCTTGAAATAACTGCAACAATCACTGAATAGAACCCTAATAAAACCCCAATGATGAGAAATAGTGTTTTAAATGTTGGTAGTATTTGAATGTATTTTTAAAGCATATAACTTTTCCTATATTTCCTTATCAGTTGGAAGGAACATCTTGTAATTGCCTTATGCAATTAAACTTATAATTACATTTATAACTCATCTGTCGAATGTTTTTAAATCGTGCAGATTGAATTAATTTACCCTGCAGCAAACCACACCAGACCATTATATTATAGGGAAGTACTTTTTGCTGGAAGCTAGTTTTACCACATTAAGGAAGATTATCATGAATTCAATTGAATTGCCAACTGATGCAACAATACTGCAACTGAGCTGTAATTGTTGCAGAGTAAACGGAACCTATTTATTATATATCTATTTCCTGTAGCGAGGCTTCAATACATTCAAACTAACTGTAATAGGTCTGAGTGACATTTTCTTCATTAAGCTCATACTAGAGGAACTAGATTTTTGGTCACATGGAAATAAAGTTTAAAAAAACCTTATCACTAAGACTTTGCATCTGACAGTGTCACCTGCTTCTCTCTTACTTATCTTTGAGGATCAGTTTTAGCTTTCTTCTATGCATCAACAGTAGCAAACAGTAAAATAATATACACGGTTACACAGCTCTCTTTCTTATAGCTGGAACATGGGTGGGTGCTAAATAATTCACAATGGAAGAAAAGCATGAAATTACTCTCAATATAAGCAATAAGGTAGAGTCTGAAAAGCTAGGTTGGAAGCTGGAGTGTAAGAGGAATGCCATTGGCATCTAGAAACCTAATGGTGTTCACTCTCTCTAATGTTCACTCTCTTTATATAAATCATTGGATTTAAAAGTAAGAAGATTTGGATCACGGGTTCAAAATTCTGGTCCTGCTAGCTTTTGAGCTATGAGTCTTGACACTACTGTTGACACTACAAGTTTAAAATTAGCATCATGTAATTGTACTTGAAGCACCAGCCAGCAACCTTTGAAGCATTTTTTAAAGATGTGCAACTCCTTGCCATAGCAGACTAAACGACACAGATTTGTTGTATCTAGTTAAATATGATTCCGCTTTCTATTCGGCAAGGGTTGTTAATTGACGGAAATAAACAAGTTTTGCACCATGCTCCTTTTTAATCTAATCCTATCTGAATTCCTACATGCTATGCTGCCCACTTTAATTTCCCTTCTCTACACAGGGATGGTGAAACAGCACAAGGTGAAGACGGAGGGAGGGGGTGGAGTATTTTTCTAATATGAATATCAGCCTGATGCCTGGGGCTCTGGCTTCTGCTCCTGGCTTGCCAACAATGCAAAGTGGGAGCTGCAGGACAACACAGGACAATTGCTGCAATCTGAGCAGCAGGAGAAGTGCATGCCAATATGAGGAGAGGCCAAGCTAGTAAGGGAGGCCCCTCGTGCAAGCTGCTGTGTACATTCCCAAAGACAGCTACTACAGTTGGGGATAACCATGTGCCCTTGACTCCGAACCCCCAATAGGTCATACAAGGCTTCTCAACGGCCGGTCTGCTTCTTTGTTTGTCTTCGCTGCGGGGACCAAACCCTTGCCAGCTGCATCTATTAATAAACCTCTAATTCTCATCACGTTGAGTGCATTGTGTTGTGTTTTGGTAATGAAGCCATCACCTGTATTTTCCACTGTGCCTGAGTGGTGGCCTTCCCCTAGAGCTGTGGGGAATGTGGGCGCTGGCATCTGTGACTGGACTGCCTCTGATCGTATAAGGGAACTAGGTAGAATCTGATAAGAAAGGCTCCTTTATTCTGGGTTTCACAGTTTAAATCAACATCACCCAGTGGTACACCAGCTTCGGACCGCACATGTGAAAATTATGTTCGCTTAGTTCTGCTTTCAGTTTGTGTCACAGGGTAACAATATCTTTATCTAAATCCTCTCTCATCCGTTTTCTCCGTTGAAGCAAAATCACAATCATTTTGTGCCTAAGGATAAGAGAATCTGAAAAAAAGTAGTGATTTTAAGCTTGTAGGGGATTATCTTTCAGAGATGGCAAGAAGGCATGAGCCATCAGCAACAGACCATGAGAAAACGTGTTGAAATCAGAACTAAGCAAACCTGTCTCTCTGCCGTTGTGAAAGCAAAGATCTTGTGTGAGGAGAGACGGGAATTTGGAACTGATCAGTCAGACCACATGGATTCTCCAAAACCTATGGTGTTTTAAGTAATTTGAACTGTAGAAGTATACAACCAGGCTAAAGGCTCATTGACATTAAGGATGTAAAAAAAACATTTAAAAAATGTATGTTTCATTTATAATAAATGAATAATAATTATTATATACATTATAATTACTGTATATGAGCATTTAGATTTTATTAATAATTGCAGTTTTGATTACAAAAGTTTACATTTTTCATGCATATATGTTTTTTACTATCTTACTGGCGGATGCAGTGGGTTTTAGAGAGGGAAATGTAAGGATTTTCTTATAAATTATCAAAAAGTATTTTCCACTGACCTGTCATACATAGTTATTAGTAATTCAAGTGACTTTTCAATCTACAGCTTCGTATATAGCGATTTCTCATTAGTGGAAACACAGTCAGTTGTTATTGAAATTTGTTTTTAGAATATTTCCACCCCATAAGATGGGTGTTTATCCATACATTTTTTTGCACTATTGTAATTAGATAAATAAATAAAACATGGATTATTCTAATCTCCCTATTTTTATCCTGCCACTGCCTGAATTGCTTACCACAAATAATCCCTTTTTATGTTTTACAAGGTGTTGGTGTGCACACTTTGATAAGCATTTTGGGAAAGGACATGTGTTTTCCAGAGGTTAAACAGCAATTGAACTCAGTTTAGATTTTTAAATAATATCCTTTTATCATGTTTATTAAATATAAATATTAACTACATTATATACATATTTAGTTTTATCATTGAATGAGAGGAAATGTGCAGGGCTTCCTCCACTCAACTCATTGCTAATCAGCGAAAAAACACAAAAATAAACAATGATTCCTAAAAGCAAACTAAAAAATGCTAATATATAAAAGTGGTTTTGAATGGAAAAAATATATAAAATGAGGATTGTTGTAGTATATTATAGTAATATTTATCAAAATAGAAACTGTATGTAAAGCCCAACTGTCAAATGATAATAATTGTGTGCTTAAATTGTGTTTGAATAAAACCATCTGAATTCAAGTAGGCATTTTAGAAAATCATCTTTAATACTTAAAATATTGCTATTGAGTTGAAGGTCTAGCAGCATAAATAATTAAGGAAATTGGATAACTGCATACAAAAATTTAAATCCTTCAAATTAAAAATTCAGTCAGTCACTCTTTAAATGTAGCGTCTGTGAAACTCTTTTAGTAGTGCCAAAATAATATCTGGTTATCATTTTTCCAGATTGAAAGTAATTCTTAATATCTGTAATATTACAGATATTTCTACATTTAAAATAATGTAAAAAGGCCTGAGCATATTTGTAAAAGTATATGTGGATAGAAAATCACAGTTTAAAAGTTCTCAAATAAAAGACGTTTATTACAAAATTACATAAATAAGAACAATCTTCTATTCTACAGACAGAATAAATTAAGTCGTAACTCCTTTGTTGGAAAAAAAAGACCTAACCGCATTTACAATAAAATAATTATAATAAAAAAGCAATACAAAATGTACAAGAAATGATTATATTATCTACAAAAAGAAATACAATAATGTTGTTGTTTTTATGACTTGAGGTCAATATGATCGCAAAAACCCAGTGGTGTGGCACTTTTTAATGACACAGATATAAGGGCAATAAAGAGACACATCACAAGTGTTTTTGGCATCCATGGTTAAGATAGAGATCTCTATTAAAATAACACTTCACAATGCTATACAGGAATCCTCATTACACGCAGAACTGAGCTTAACACACGCAGTAAATAATAACTTTTCAGGTAATGACAACACCTTCGCTGGTACTTCAAGACGCC
Organism: Hiodon tergisus; assembly: GCA_025775045.1. NCBI lineage: Eukaryota > Metazoa > Chordata > Actinopteri > Hiodontiformes > Hiodontidae > Hiodon > Hiodon tergisus. Next base: position 8,639 of record JAOVYW010074192.1, read on the forward strand.
ATGTCTAACGGAATTATGAATGAACTTTGATTCTTTGCATGTTCCTAAGCCAACATCTCCAAGCCAACATCTGGATTCTATGGCCTTTCTTTCTTTGCCATCCTTTCTTCCTGCCACTTTCATGCAAAATCAAAGGGGGTAAGGTATGCACTGAGTGGTTAGCTGTATAACTACCAATTAGCTGGTTCAATGGAATCACAAAGCAATCATGTGGATACAATTACAATATTATAGAAAAGGTACTGATAAGATGTTGTTGAAACGTCTTCCTGTGGAGTGAATGATGGGTTTAGGGCAGATAGTTCAACGGTGATCCATCAACATTACTCACATTATCTGGCATATGGAAATGGCCACCTTATTCATAGAAAAGTAAGCGAGATTTATTAATATTATTTGTATTAATATAGTGGCTCTGATGGTATATCAATAGAATTTTAAATGAGTGGATTCTTTTTTCAATTTATTCAGAATATGAACTGAAAATAAAATGTTATTCTGAAAAAAAGACTTTACTTATAAAATTCAAATACTTGCATCACCGTACCGATTGTAAACATATTTACTTTTAGTAAAAACAAATGAAGTTTATAATATGTTTGTTTTTGCCTTTCTAACAGAAAATGAAAATTCCCCAACAATGTAACCTTTGCCTTAAGACTGGAACTTGACCATAAAAAAAACTGTAAGAGTTGTCTGCTATAAGTCAATAGAGAAAAACGTTTGACTCATATAATTAATTAATTTGGTCAAGGAATTAATTTCCCATCAAAAAGTCATATACAGTAAAAGCAGTCTCTTAATAACAATGATATCATTGTTAAATGCACAAGGAAATATCCTATGTAGCAGTTAAAATATATTTTGGTGTATTACTGTTCCTAGATATGATAGCAAGCACTTGACATGTACAGCAACTTTAGATGGAAAAGGCTTGTGTTAAAATATTCTGTTCTTAAAAATATACATTAATCAACAATTTTTGGAATCTGCAGAAATATTCATGAAATATGCATCTGTGTCAGTCACTGGATTGTCACTGGACTGCTGTGGTTAAAATGAGCAAACCTGAAACTCAAATGAAAGTAGCTGAGGATTTTCATGACATCACCATTTTAATATTTAACATTTTCTAGCCACTTATTGCCTGGATAAAAAACGACTTCTGAAAATGTATCTCATGGAAACTTCATAACACTCATATATTTTGTATATTCTGTGACATGCAAAGAAAGAAAAAAATATATATGGTGGAAAATAAAGTTATTTAGTTATTTAGTGCAGGCAAGCCTCAAATAACTTTAATTAAATTAAGATCTTAAGACACTGCACAATGCCAGGGGTAAGAAAAAGACAGGATACCCAACATAAAAAGGCACATCTGCAAAGACTTTTAGTGTCCTTATTTGGCTAGGAAACACTGTTTACTCTAAATAAGGGGTAGGCACTCTTGATTTTAAAGTAATCTTTTTTTGGGGGGTGGGGTGGAATTTTCCATAACGTTTTGACTCAATGATTCAGACTGAAGGAACTCACTGAATTAAAATGGCTTAAATAGAATTACCAAAGGTGCTTACCCTGCACTAAAGTCATACAGTACATTCCTTAACCTCTCACTCCCAGTCATAGAAAGTTTTTTTTTTTGGACGGCTTTTAATGGATCATACTTCACATTCTCTGGAGCCAGAGATAGTGCACGTACAGGGCGCTGTCCCATTGACCAGTATGTCCATGGTTTCAGAGTTTGTGGGGGTGTAGCTCATGTAATACTCCTGAAGCTGGGAGCTGATGTTATGCTCTGGCTCCTGGGCCTTTTTTCTCTTCTTTCGTCTCATGGAGTGCTGCTGCAGCTGCCTCATGGTGTTGGGGTAGCGCTTCCAGGAGATGTACATCACCAGCAAGATCAAGGACACAGACAAAAAGAGGGCCACGCTACCCGCAATGATCTTGTGAAAAGACATGTGCTCAAAGGGCGGCTCCACGGTGAAAGCTGGACTGCTGAATGTGGGAGGCGTTGTGGCTGGATATTTGGCCAAAGATTTGTAGTCCCTATTGGATACATTAGAAATTTTGGGGGAAGGTCGGTGGAGCCTGGATTTTGTTGAAGCCAAAGGAGCTAGGGTGGTAACAATAGCAGGGGGAGGAGGTCTTGTGGTGGCGGCGGTTGGCATATAAGTTGAACTCAAGGTTGGTGAAGGTGCTAAAGTTGGGATCTCTTCACAGATTGTGTAATTCTTCACAGCTTCCATTACCTTGTCTCCTTGAAGTGGCTTGGGGCTGCTGCAGATCATGGTGGTATCCTTGGTGCCTCTGAAGTTCTTCAGCCAGCCCACCAGGGGGCAGATGCTGGGGCTACAGTCCCAGACATTGCTGGCCAGGCTGATGGTAGTCAGGGAGACCCAAGCTGCCACTGTCTCCTGTGAAACATTGCTGAGCTTGTTGGACTCAAGGTTAAGTATCTGGAGGTTAGGCAGGCACTGGAAAACTGCTGGTTCAAGGGCCTGAATTTCATTCCCAGAGAGGTCCAGCTTCTGCAAGGTGTGCCAGAACCAGGGCTGAACCTGGCTGACGGAGCGGATGCGATTCCACTGAAGGTAGAGCGCCCTCAGGTTGGAGAGGCGTGGGAAGAGGAAGAAGTTCACTTTGGAGAACTGATTGTGTTCCAGATGCAGCTCTTTCAGCTTCAGCAGCCCCAGGAAGGTGGTGCGGGTGAGGGCGCGCAGACGATTGTAGCCTAAGTCCAGGAACTCCAAGCTGCGGCACTCCAGGAAGGTCCGTAGAGGGATGGTCCTCAGGCTGTTGGAGCGCACATGCAAACTCTGGAGCTTCCGCAGGGTATGGAACTGTCCTGGTTGCAGGGCCTGCAGCTGATTGTAGGACAGGTCAAGGTTGCGCAAGTTGGGCACAGCGTGGAAGGTGTTGTTGTGGAGCAGCGTGATCCTGTTGGAGCTCAGTATCAGTTCCTTAAGTCTCCGCACACCCTGGAAGGCCTGGCCATCCACCCTGCTGATGGAGTTGTGGTCCAGGTACAGCCAGATGAGCTGGTTGAGGTGAGCAAACTGGTAAGGCAGCAGAGTCAGTAGGTTGTTGTAACGAAGGGACAGACCCTGGCAGCCGGCAGAGAGGTTCTCTGGGATGCCTTGGAAGGCACCCGACTCGCAGTAAACGATTTTCCCCTCACAGCGGCAACTCAGAGGGCATATCTTCTCCCCAGTACTAAGCTGCGAAAGCACTGAAACCTGGAGAAGGGACCACACACATCGTCTGTTCCAGGCCAGCAACCCTGCAGAGGAAGATGGCCAAAGATACAGCATGTCAGCATCAATCAGCATTTTACATTTTTACATTTTACAGCATTCTTTTTGTTAAAAAAAATAAAAAAACATTAAGAAAAATGTTTTTTACTGTACTGTGCAAACCCCAGATTTTTTTACATAAATGTAGTCTTTGATATTAAATTTTTGTCTTCTGCATTAGTGTGTCAGTAGATAAAAAACGATTTCATTCATTTTTTGAAAGTAGAATAAGGAATTCAGCAACAGATGGTATGGCCTCCACAGAGCCCTGATCTCAACATCAACGCTTTATGGGATTATCTTAACAGACAAAAGCAAGTGAGAATTGTGGAAAGTTCTTCAAGATGCTTGGAATAATCAACATGCCGGTTGTTTTATAAAACTGCATGACAGTGTACCTAAGAGAACCGATGCAGTTTTAAAGGCAAAGGGTGGTCACACCGAATATTTATTTATTTATTTGTATTTATTTTAATGTTTACTGCCCTTTATAATATTCAGCAACTTTTCATTTAATTGTTTTTGAAAACATCTTCGCTTTACAGATTTTGTTTTTTACATGCGCCTAAAACTTTTGCACAGTACTGTATGCACCAATTTTACTGAAGGAGGAACAATTTTGTCTTTTTCCATTATGGAAGGAATGGATGATTTCACTGTGATTGTGTAGTGAAGGATCAGAGGAATATTTCATGCTATCAAGGCCCAGCGAGAGAGGTTTAAGCGGCTAATTTGAGAGTGGCCTATGGAGATTTGTGTAGAGAAGGGAAGAAAGTCTTCATTAAACTGAACGCTGAGGGGCTTCTGCCTCTATACATTATTCCTCACATCACTCTGCTGGTCCCATCTGTAATCCTCTGACACATATAATTTCAGCTTTACCTTTCTGTTCAGCAATCCTTCATAATGCCATGGTCACATCCCCATTTATATACAAAACTAAGAATAAAAAATGAATACATTTAAAAAAATGTATGTCCAGGTACTTAAAAATAAGAGGAATAAAATCAACAACATGAATACATTAATGAACTGTAAAAGTATAATTAAAAACTTCTAATAGACCATGGCCTTTTAGTGCTTAATTTTGAATGTTTGTGATGAAAATTGCTCATCTAAGCTGCCAATTAAACTAAGGGGCCCGTTCTCTGGTCTCCTTCTGCGGTTTGCTTAATAATGAACACCGTGATTCGATTGGTTTACCATACTGTCTGTCTCTGTGCTATGATTCAGAGTGGAAACAGAGATAGAGTGCCAAGAGACATGCAAAACAGGAATATATCCTGTCCTCAGAGAGCTTTGGCAGATGGAATTGATCAGTATATTTGTCATTAAAGTTTGTAAATTTTTTCCACAATTCCTGTGGTTCTGTTCACTAATGAAAACCATTAAAAAATATCTGAAATCTCTTTTTCAAATTGTGTGAATTCTATTTTTTTTTAAGGTATTTGTGCTTAGTTTGATGTCTGTAGCCCAAGCATACCAACAAGCTTACTTTCTCTAATTTCCATTAATGTTGATTATAGCTTTTTTTAGCTGTAATATATGGGCCATATTGCCTTAGTTCCTGCTTGAGTTGGACATCTGAGCCATCTATGCTGGGAAAAGAGTTAAAGAGAAAATTCATATTTAATCTGTTCAACAATTATTTAACATTTTTGACAATTCCCTTTTAATAATTACCAATTAATATTTAGAAGATTCCAGAGACACACAAATAAGAGACCCTGAGCTTCTGAAGTGGGAGCTGGCAGAAAAAATATTCATGCATGTGGAGAAATTTACAGTGTCATCACTTTCTATAATCCTATTGGTACGAACAACACATACACACCGCTGTAGCAAGGAATTCAGTTATATATCAGCACAATTACCCCTCGGAACCCTGCAAGCACTATGGGATGGGGAAGTGTAAAGGAGGGGGGTTAATGGACAGAATTATTTGAGTTAATATGAAAATTGTCTGGTGCACATCCTGTTGGCTCTCGTCGCTCATTGACACCTCCGCACAGCGGATGCACTAATCAGCACTGGCTTAAAGCCTGATGTTGACCAATTCCCCATGCACAAGCACCGGTGTTCTGTGAGAATTTACAGTAGCCCCCGAGTGTCATTAAAGCACAAGGCCAGGTTCTCGGTTTGATCAGTCACACGATTGAAATTGAAACATACTGTTCAACAGCCATTGAGATTATTCCCCCTCACCACACCAAATTCTCGGGGGATGTGTTTATACTTTTTTAATTAAAATGTCCACCCTTTAAAAGTGAGTGTTGGAATGGCAATAATGCATCCGTTGGCCTCTGTCATTGTCTTCTAAAGCTGGATTCACATTTCTGTTACTGTGCAATTTAGAAATGTCAGATAAAGATATATTCCTTTCAATATCAATTGATCATTACCATTTATTTGAAGAACTGCATGGAATTTGATTATTTAGCTATTCAAGAATCTATCATTTAAAATTTCTCTACAAAATAAGTGAAGGATAAACAATTTAGAAAAAATAAACACACAAAGAGAATATTCTAAATAGCATTATGGTAACTGTTTATTAATATAATGACAATTTATGATGGGTAACAAATATGCACCAAGAGAACTGTGATTTTACTCTAAGTAAGGTTTTTATTTAATCATGATTACTTGATTCATATTTCAGCCGTTTAGAATTGAAATCAAACAATTACTACAAACTATTTTTTTCTTTAATATGGTGAGCTTTCCCCGGTCATCCTCTAACGATTTCTGAGTTCACCAGAGCTTTCTTTATTTTAATAATGTTCCAAACTGTTGTTATTAGTAAGCCTAAGGTTTTGGCTGTTTTCTGATATATTTATGGCTTCCTTGACTTTAACTGACACCTCTTTGGTCCAACAGTTGAAAGATACCAATAGCACTCCAAAGCCAAACGCAATCCCTCGATTAAAAAAACATTGACAGCTATCTTATATCTGCAGCAATGGTGTGACAGAACACACCTGACTAACCTCATACTAATTGTTTGATTTCAAATTAAAACTTCTGTAGTATAAGCCGAAAGAAGAAAAAGTACTTACTTAAACTTATAACGTATACTACTGTACATAGAACTGCCATAATTGTAATGTGGTTTCGTGGAAACTGTTTAGTCTTTGGGGCATATCAGCTAATTAAATCAATCACAGCCACTGTCCATTTTACTGGGTCCCCTTGATAATTGTACAACATAAAATGGTAGGTTAATTTATAAATTACTTATAAATGAACTACAATTGCAATGGTTTAAAAAAACCTTTGGCAATGGCCCAGGAGAAAGCGGCTTTCTCCTTTGGCGGAACAACAAGTATATATATTTTACAGGAATGCTGCAGCATTCGATTACATTTACAGGGAGAGCATTACCCCGTAGGGCTCCCAGGGAGATAATCATGCTTAGACAAAACACTGCATGACCGCAACAATGAACTAACAACCTTTAAAATTAAAAAAAAAAAAGCTATTAAATGAATGTAGTGGACAAATATGTTCCTACAGCTTTCCCAGGTTCCAAATAATTAACAAATAAATCCCAACCCACAGGAAGACTTAGTAAGAAAATAAAAATAACTATCCAGCAGCTACTAAAAATTTCATTTCTTTTGGGCCAAAAAGTTGGCAGAGAAGCATACATTATGTGTGCTTAAATATTGATATTATTATCAAGCCAAGGCTCAGATTCATGTCTACCTGCACACATTTCCAGGGCAGTATAAACTGCCTCAGCTGAATTAGCAGTGGCAGTAGAGTTTTGTAAAGAAAAATAAAAATTTAAGACAAGTTGGATAAAATGAACACCAAGTTTTTATATTTTATTAAACGTTTAATGTTCAACTATTAATTACACAAAATCAAGACCATCAGATAAGTCAGGTAACATTAAAATTAGATTTTAAAATATTATTACTATTACTTAAACCTTTAAAAATGACAACCCTGAACAAAATGTGTACCACTAGTGTAATTAGCATCTATATTCAGTTGTACACAACACATGCACTTCATTTGAAACATGTATGTGAACAACGTTTTTGAAGCTTCTTGTTATATTGTGTGCAAACATAGTAAAAAAATGTTTTGCTATTTATTTTCCCTATCAAAAAAGCCTTATTGAACCACAAGCTTACCTAATTTTATTTTTAAATGTAACAATTTAATTTAAAAGGCCTTTGATTGAAAGTGTTCCGTTTGCATCCCCATACCTTTGTGAGTCGAGACATGAAACACAAGTAGTCTACAGAACCCGTCTGAGGTTTTAAGATGGATAGCGTCTCTTCCTCAGCCCCATCTGAAAGGCTTTCCTCCCTCTGTCTAAGCATATTCACCCCTCAGAGTGAGTAAACTGACACTTAATTTTAGATTTATTTGTATGGTGTAAGCATTTTTACTCTGTTGTTCCAGAAAAACACATATTGTCCAAAACATCCCACACACGAGCATATGCATTTAAATCAGTTATTTGTACAAACGAGAAGGCTAACTAATATAGTCTAATAACACTATCAGCCGATTATTTCTTACAAAATGCATTTTTAAAATATTAAATATAGTTGTTGAACTTGTTTCCTTAATCTTAAATCCTGCATTTACAATTACTATAAATGTTCTAGAGAGGCAGCAAATAAAATCATAGCCACTTTAAAAAAAATAATACAAATCTGTATATATAGCTGTTTGGCTACATTGTTTTTCTTTTTAGCAAACTTTTGCATGTAAAAAGTGTTGAAAATGGACTTTAAAACAGAAAAAGTACTACAAATATTTTTGGTTTAAAAATGAAAAATGATCGGGTCTACTGTTTTTTTTCCTACATGAGTGAGTCACAGTTTCAAAAAGTTTAAGAACCACTGTACTAGCGGACTTAACATCAAGTACTAGATTACTAGCTAACTACATGGTTTGAGTGTCAAAAACTCTAACTAAAAAGTGGCACCCATTCATATAGCATTGCATTAATGCATACAATTAATCCGTTTTCATAATTCCCCAGAATTTCAGCAAATTTGGCAAGTTGTCTTGTTAGACAACTGCCATGCATTCAATTGGGATCTAGTGATTTTTTCATTATTGCTTGATGATGTCCTGTTGTTCAAGTGCACATGACAAGTGCTTCTTTACCAGCAACAAATACACAGGCAGAGAATTCCACATAAAAGCACAGCTTTGATCAAAGCATTAAACACACCTACTCTTCTTTTGAGGAACATCAAATTCCATCAACAATATATACAATTATAAAATACAATTTTTAAAGTTAAACTTCAAATTAACCCCCCCCCCCCTCTTTTTTGCAAGCACCTGAATGGGGTGTAATTAGTAAAACAACATTCAGGTGCAAAATGAGGTCCCAGCTGTGCCAAGCCTGGGCATATCCCCAAGGCTTGAGGGTGTGGCTCCAAGCTGCCTGCAGATTAGTGGGTCATCATGTTTAAAATTTCAGCTAACTCAGGACACTGAATTAAAAAAATATATAAATATATTTGTAAAAAAAAAGAAAGTTTTGACACTGAATGTTTTTAAACCAAAACCTAATATTTGATAATCATGGACCATGAGTGAACAAATAACACAAAATTGAGATATTCACTTCATTTATTTAAGAAAGTTATGCAACACTCAATGCCCTGGTGTGAAAAAGTAATCACTCCCTTAGACTCAATAAGCAACCATCACAGCAACTAAATGCTTCCTGTAGTTATTGATTAATTTCTCACAGCACCATGTAGGAATTCTGTCCCACTCCTCCATGCATGACTGCTTCAACTCGACGTGTGCTTTTCCAAGCATAAACTGCTTGTTTCAGGTCCAGCCACAGCATATTAATGGGGTATAGGTTATTCCAAAACTTAAAACGTATTTTTCTTCTACCATTCTGATAGAATTGATTGTCTGTTTGGGATCTTTGTCTTTCTGCATGACTCATCTGCACTTCAGCTTCAACTTACAGATGGTTGGCCTGAAATTCTCATGTAGAATTCTCTGATACATGTCATCCAAAAAGTTCCAGTTTTAACTCATCAGCCCATAGAACATTGTTCCAGAACTCTTGGGGATCATTCAGGTGATTTTTGGCAAATTTGAGGCGAGCATAATGTTCTTCTTAGTGAGCAGTGGTTTGCCATGGAACTCCCTGTACCATTTTTGCCCAGTATCATTCGTATGGTGTCATGAATACAGAATACCGAGCTGAAAGACGCGTGAAGATCCCTGAATTTTGTTCTTGGGTTCCTTCATGGATGATTTAACACCTTGCTCTTGGAGAAATTTTGGCAGGACGGCCACTCCTGGGAAGATTCACTGCTGTTCCAAACTTTCTCCATTTAGACAGTATGACTGTGGTTATGTGATTTTCCAAAGGTAGGGTTTTTTCACTTTCTAGATTAATAGGCATCAACGACTCATTCAGGATCGATTTAGCTGTTTCGTACAGTTCGGAAAAAGTAATGGCATTTAAAAATGTGTTTAGTTGCTCTGAAACTCAACACAAAATGAATGGGTCTTTTAACTAATTATATCCGATCAGTTTGGAAATGGAACAGATTATCCTTCCCAACTTGATTGTGTTTCTCAAGGTACAAAATCTACAAATAACAGAAATATATATAAGGGTATAGGAACTTTTTATTTCTTCTGTACACACTAATAAAACATCGTTTTATTACCTTGCACACTAAACAAATGAAACAAGTTTGTTTTTCTCTCAGACCCCATTTACTAATTAAAACCACG
>JAOVYW010074193.1:0-18680 GCA_025775045.1 Hiodon tergisus
TGGAGTGGCCTAGCCAGTCTCCAGACCTGAACCCAATAGAAAATCTTTGGAGGGAGCTGAAAGTCCGTATTGCCCAGTGACAGCCCAGAAACCTGAAGGATCTGGAGAAGATCTGTATGGAGGAGTGGGCCAAAATCCCTGCTGCAGGCTGCAAACCTGGTCAATAACTACAGGAAACGTCTGATCTCTGTAAATGCAAACAAAGGTTTATTTAACAAATATTAAGTTCTGTTTTTCTGATGTATCAAATACTTATGTCATGCAATAAAAAGCAAATTAATTATTTAAAAATCATACAATGTGATTTTCTGGATTTTTGTTTAAGATTCCATTCCAAATTACAGACCTTTACATGCTTTGTAAATGGGAAAACCTGCAAAATCGGCGGTGTATCAAATACTTGTTCTCCCCACTGTACATATACAACACAATCACCACCACGCACACACTAGCAGTCTGTCATTCCAGTGACCAGTGGAGGCAAGGGGGAAGAAAAATAAAATTTTTATCGATGATTTTCTTACAAATTTTTTTTTACATAACTCACTGAGCTTTTGGAAGTTAAAATAACAATTACATGACCCCTTTCAATCACAAATCTAATAAACATGTGAAGGTCTGTCCAGTTATATCCGCTAACGTATGCATTTCCCCCCAATTTTTCCTTTCCATCTGGGTGTAATTTGTTTACATAAAGAGACTTGTATGTATCATTTCACAACTGTTAGTATGCATCAACAAAGTAATTCACAGACCTTTAATCCTAAATCAACAGTCAGCTGCTGTGACTGAGCTGTGCTTTAGCCGTCGTCTGGATAGTGAACTTGTGCCCTAGCTACAAAAGAAGACCAAAAGGGCCATGTGTTTTTTATTTCAATCAGTGTATTAGTATAATCCAAGAATAACTAAATTCCCAGATAAAAATAGCCCTTGAGTATTGTCTCAAAGAAATACTACTGAAAGTACAAGTGGAATTAATCTTCTTTAATTCACCCTTAACATTAAAAGTCCAGTCAGGAGGGAATCATAGAAGGACAAGCAAACAAATGTCCCAAAAAAGGGGGGAGGAGATGGGTGGGGTCGTCAGCTCGTCAGACACCCACAGTGAATCAGCAGTCACTCGTTGGCTGTTTCTGAGAACACCAGCAACTAGGGCATGAGGGCAGTATTACAGCAATACACAACAAACATAAGTGTCACTGGGTAAGGCAATGCAGAGCCACCATGGTCTGAAATGTTACTTTGTGTGCCCTTAAGGGAAATTCGATAGATGTGCACAGCAGATTAACCAACCAACAGAGGACAGCTGTGAACAGACAACCCAATGATAGCTACTCGTGTGTCTCTGCAGTGAGATTGTTGATAACAGTTAAGTCGATGCCACAATTTTCATAATGCAATTTATAGAGGAGCCAGCACAAACGCAACGGGTGAAAGAGTTGGCTTAAGATAGTAATCTAGTAATATGGTGTGGTCAGTTTGCTGTTTACACAATAACTAATCAGACCAACCTAATTTCTCTCCATTAAGACACACGATTGTGAAATGACAAAGTGCGGTTTGCAATTCAGCAGAAGACGCATTTCATTGTATCTAGTTGTCCAGTTCCATGCCAGAGACAAAAATAGTAGACAAATGCACTGTTCACCCCTGTCCTACACTGTAACATTACAGTAAAAAAAAGTTTTTAAAAATGGCAGTATAGTTGCCAATCAAAAACTTTTGTATTTATTAATCATTGCTATTTTCCAAATAAGAATACCGTGACCATAGGACTCATTTAACAATGTTTCTTCTTTAAACAAAACAAGGAAAGAATATAAAGAATTGTTTTTGTGGCTAATTGTTTACGTGTCTGCGGGAGATTAGATAATAGTAATTTTTGCGTGGTGAGGCAGAATACTATTTAATAATAAAGATATAATAGAGATAAAAAGGATATTTGTATGATCTGTGAGATTTGTAATATGAATATGGCAATAGCACTGTCAAAACTGATTTTATTGCTTGCATCAGCGCTAAGATGCCTAGTGTTGAGGGGCGCAGGTGCTAAACTTAGACTAACAGACCAAATGTGTTTTTTTAAATATCCTGCCCTACAATGCACCCCCATGCCCCAAGTCAAGACCGTCCTTGGCGGTAATACAGTTGTTACCAACTGTGAAGCTAGTAGCAACCTAAACAAAAAAAACACAGGATCCCCCATATCAGCCACAACTTAGATCCCTTCTTTCAGTAACACAATGGTATGTTGTAGCAAGTCTTTCCAAATTGTTGTATTTAACGTTTGCAAGCTAGCGCAGCTGACACCAGTGCAAGGACAACTTCACCAGTCAATTCAGTTTTGGACAGCCACTATTTCCATCGTCGTTTCTAGCTAGACCATCTGACATCAATCATTAAGTTCTAACATCAATTCTAATCACTTGGATACATTGATGCTATATCTAATTTTCTATCCTGCTCATTCTGTAAACAATGGTAACTTCTGAATAAGTTGTCTAAGAAGCACGCTGTGGCATTCAGGACAGCAAAAGCTACCATTTTAAAATTTACATTAATAGCTTTAACAATACGTCTGCGAAATGACAATAACATGCACTAGTGCTTCTGTACCAAACCAAAACCCAGAAATATAGCTATGAATTCAATTTTGATAAATAAATAAAAAAATGGTGTGATTGAAAAATTATGTGTTGAACAGAGACAATTTGAGTAATATTAGGGCGAGGAAAAAAAAACTTGTTTCAGCAAATCCAGGCGATTTTACGTAAGTCAGTCCGCAGTTTAAGAATCGGTTTTGCTTTAGCTACTGTAGTTTAGTATATATCCCTGTTTAAGTGCCTTATTTTAAGGGTATTTTTCTCCCAGCCCACTCGGTGTTCTGCATAGGACCCCCGACGGCACTGGTAGGGAAGAAGCATTCTATTCAAACTCCATTCCAATCTCCGTAGAATCTATGTCTATGAATATGTGGTGGGAATTCACCTAAGTTTAGATTTACATTTAACTTTGTGCATCTGCGCATTCCGTCTTACATTTATTAACTTCTATATCAAAAATATATATACTTTATTTCCCCCAAAATTACATCATTCGAGTACAATCTGTTCTACCTTATGAGTAAATTTCAGGAAGGAACCATTTACAACCACACACATATGCAAGAAAAATGTGAAGTCTGAGCTTGGAACATTCAGAGAATCCCATTCATTTCAAAATGATTTTTTGTAGTTAGCACTACTTCAACCTCATATCTAAAGTATGTATTTTACGAATGTCACATATAATAGCTTATTGGAAAGAAGACAAATTCATCTTTAATTTAAGATTAGTTTGATCTGGGTGCCACCTTGCCCTCGAAAAAATTCTCTTCAAAATCCTTTCACCCACATTTTTGACTATGTCAAGGCACAACTGCCTACTACGTGACAAGTGTAATCGTTTTAAGCTAGCGGTTAGCAAATCATAGTAATTAATAAAAGAAAACAGGGAGATGTGATTTTTCTTAGTGCCACAGGGTGAATATTGCCAGAACACGCTCTTTGGACGTTCCATTCAATTTGTTTGTTATTGCTATTGATATGGAATTCCAGCGATTCTGGCATTTTGTCTGCTGAGCCCAAAATCATGTTTTATTGTCCACTCTAGTAATATTGAGGGACAATAAAAAGCTCGGAAAAAGTGGCAAATGCAGCTCATTTGCATCAATGCTGCTGTCGCACTGGAACCCGATGAGATGTGTACAGCACTGCTTAATGTATCCCAAAAAAAAAGAAAGGAAAGTCATGAGGTACGCAAATGACCATTATCATCATAAGTTCTTTATTTAGCTGAGGCCCTTATCTAGGAAGGCTTGCAGAGGCTAAATGCTTCTCCAGAACATTGATGTTTTAAATCCCAATGGGTGTTATAATAATGAAAAAATTCAAGAAAATTTATTAAATCAGTTAAAATCAAGAGATAATGATGCCACCTAGAACTTGACCATTTTATTAGCCTAAGTTCAGCTTAAAAAAACAAAGAAAAAAAAACCCCACGTACACCACTGATGTACCCTGACTTCTTTAGTTTCTACTGGAAACAGAAAACACATGTTTTGCAATGCTCGTTTTGCAATAAAATTTAAACAACCAGAAATGTATTGCACTCATTTCAGTTGGTAGTCCTAGGGCAGGTATAATAATTAACAAAGAATAGTTACGAAATAATAATAATACAGTAAAACATAAGTCAACACAAAAGAATTGTCAATAATCATGCTTTGTTCCAAAGTTCCAAATCCACAAATGCATAGCTTCTTTCCAATGCTTGCTAAAATAATCACTGGTCACGATTTATTTTTAAAGCCATTTCTGGCTTTTGCTGAAAATCCATTAAATTCAACACTTTAATTCAATTTGGATATCTACTGGTAAATAAATCCAGATGGAATGTATATTAAACCTTTTAAAGCTTATATTTTGTCAAATACTTAAATGTTGTAGACAATAAATATCTCCCATAAACATACAACAAAACTTTTACCAGAAATGAAGCGTTTTCGATACCCGCTAAGAAGTGATGTCACATTATACCCATTTTAAATAAAATGTCTCTGATTTGTTCATGATTCTAGACATGATAATGACCTTATGTTTAAATCACCATCTCCCTCCCTTTAGTTTGTCCACTTCAGTTGTTTGGATCCTGCCCATTACATATATTATTTCACGCTTCCAGCCACTTCACGATTCTGTACATCAAATTAAAAATTCATATTTTCATGAATAAAAATCAAGGCAGGCTATTAAATCGCCCTGCAGACTGTGATGACAGAGGAATGCAAAGAAAGAGAGAATCTGTGTACGATTTGTTTCAATATTGCCAGAACAGTTATGCAAGTAGACTACCATATAAACAATTCACCATATTTCAATGAAAATGGATTTACTACTTGGAAGACCACAGAAACCGTATACCAGTTGGAAACACTTGGTAGTATTTGCAGTATTTCCGAGTGAACTCGAATTCAGCATTGTTAACCAGGTCAAATTGGTAAGCAATTGCATTTAATTAATATTAATGATGTAAAACCAATCCCATCTATTTCTGCCACCTGAGGCAAGGGAAAATTAGCTACACACAAACATATTGCCAGTCATACTGCCATTTAACATGGTAAAATATTATTTTCAATAGGCGTAGTAACCCCAGCTATGTGGCTCCACATTTGTTTTGAGTAATGTCAGCTAGCTAACTCGTTTTCTGCAAGTAACAAAACTTGTTCATTCATATCAACCCAGTGACTTCGTTGATATTGCAGGTATTCTGATAAAAGATGTAATTGCATATCATGGAATCAAGATATGTAAAAACCAGAATAAAAGGGCTTGTTTAAATTTTAATCTCATAGTTGAAAGATTTAAGAAGGTGTTTGATTATTGGTTGTTAAGGGATTTATCTTTAATGGTTGTGTACTAATATCAAAAATTTAAGGATTTACAAAATGAGGAAATACTGCAACGATTGTGGATGTTCCACAAACAATAAAAGTAGAAATGAAGCTTTGAATTTGTCTGGGGGAACAAACCACGTTAATTTAAAAAGATTATATTATGAAATAATATCTGGGAGGCTTAAGGGGCTTGTTACATCCATTATCTTTAAGATTAAACAGATCAAGAATTAAGGATCAGCTTGATGGTAAGGATGTTTGATAATCTGGTTTGGATCAGAACAAAGTACAGTACTAGTCAAAGGTTTGGACGCACTTACCAGGGTTTTACTTTTTTTTTTTTTTTTACTATTCTCTACATTGTAAACAATGAAATAACACCTATGAATCATGTAGTAACCAAAAGTGTTACACAAATAAAAATATATTTTATTTTTGAGATCCTTCAAAGTAGTCACCCTTTGCCTTGACAGCTTTGCAAACTCTGGGCATTCTCTCAGCTCAGCTGAGGTAGTCACCTGGAATGCAAATCCATTAACAGGTGTGCCTTTTTAAGTTAATTTGTGGAATTTCCTTCAAAATGGAAATGTGTTTGACAAGGCAGGGTTGGCATACAGAAGATAGCCCTTTTTGGTAAAAGACTGTCAATATTATGCTAAGAACAGCACCAATAACAAAGAGAAATGACAGTCCATCATTAATTTAAGACATGAAAGCCAGTCAATCCGGAATATTTAACTTTATCTTTGACAGGTGCTTTTCCAGTGACACTGTCTGTGATTTATTTAGAATTCAAGGCACATTTAACCCGCATGGCAATACACCATCCCATCTAGTTTGTGCTCAATGGGATTTAGGGTTGTCATAATACCAGAATTATGAACTTAGATATGATGCCATTTCAGTTTTCTGATATCACTCAAAAATAATTATCTGGAAAAAACTCCCTTAATAAAGGTAAACAATCGTGAAACAAAATGAGTACATAAATAAAATAAAATAAATAATGCTTTAAGAGAAATTCATGAGCGTTTATGGTTAAAAATTAGGATTAATCCTTGGAAATCCCTGGATTATAGTATATTTGAAGCGTGACTTCAGGTGAAATAAATCAGCACAAACTGGGGTTTCAGAAAATTGGAAAAATCCAGTTTTTTTTTATTCCTGCTAAATATAGTAAAGAAACAAACTATTAAATAGAATAGTGAAAACAATAAAATAATGCTTTTAAGAAAAAAAACACTTTTTTGATTTTTTTTATCAAAAGAGAAAAATATAACTACCTGTAAAAATGGGAACGCAGAAAATACGATCACTAAAAACGTAGATCACAGCGTAGATTACATTCATTTAATGATCTACGCTAGTGGTCAAATGCTTTACAAAATTTGAGGTGTTGCCTCCTTTTGTTTGTACCATCTTAAAAACTTTTTTTAGTAATCGACTCGTCTTTTACACGAAGGACACAAACAGTACAGAATGATACAATACTTTCCGTTTTTCTGTATTACTGACTGCATAATTTAAGTTAGAAGGAAAACCTAGAAGGAGAGTGCTTCTGATGACCTGGCCTCCCCAATCACCCAAGATGGTTGAGATGGGATGAGTTGGAACGCAGTGTGAAAGAAGTGCTTAGCATATGTGGAAACTCCATCAAGACTGTTGAAAAAGCATTCCAAGTCACCATGAAGATGGATGAGATAATCCCAAGAGTGACACACACACACACACACACACACACACAAACACACAATCTAAATTATAAAATATATTTTGATGTGTTGTGCCCGTCTGTGTGGAGTTTGCAAGTTCTCCCCGTGTTTGCATGAGTTTCCTCCAGGCCCTCCGGTTTCCTCCTACCGTCCAAAGACTAGGCTGACTGGCCATGCTAAATTGCTGTGTGTGTGTGTGTGTGTGTGTGTGTGTGTGTGTGTGTGTGCGTGTGCCGCCAAGCGATGGCCTGGCATCCCGTTCTGGGTGTATCCCTGCCTTGCGCCCTATGCCTGCCGGGATCGGCTCCGTGTCCCTGCGACCCTCACCAGGATAAGCGGTTTTGAAAATGGATGGATGGATGGATGGATGGATTCTTTTTCTTTTATCTTATTGTTTTGATGTCGTCACTATTATTCTAAATGTATTTTCTATGTAGAAAATAGTAAAAATCAAGAAAAACCTTTGAATAGTAGAGTAGGTGTGTCCAAACTTTTGACTGGTACTGTACATCTCTATTGAATCTCTATTATCTATGGTAAATATTATAAACATAAAACCAAGTGGGCAACTTGAATATTATCTGAAAAAGCAACATAATCTGAAAAACGGTACAGCAAAGCAAATGACAATTTTTTAGTGAAGCCTCTTGAAATGTTTTAATTTTAAACACAACCCTTTATCTTTAATAGAGGTGTGAATCTTTAATTTAACAGCGATACAATAAAGGATTCAAGAATGGTATTACTTTGTGAAGCCATATTTTAGTACAAATCACAACATTACTCACTTAGTGGTTCAGAAAATCTATTCAGACTTGTTCCAGGTATGACTGCTACTGATTTCATGCCTGTTGAAATCCTAACGCCATTAGAGGAAAAAGGAAGAGCCTGGTAGAAAGTTGACTGGTGACATAACTGAACACCGAAAGTACTCACAATACTCATTCCATAAACTAGCTATTTAGCTAGTAAGTGAGCTAACCTGAGGTCAGTTCCTCTTTTCCAAAGAATGATTGGGACAAATCACCATTTTGACTGAAACAATACAAAGTGAATTCGACTTATTCTATTTGCCTGAGCTTGCTCCTGCTGTGGATAAGAAAGAAAAACTCTGCTAGGCATCAGTCTATGCACCTTAACTAGGACCAGCTGGAACCAAACGGCTGATCACATCCACAATGCGAAACCCATGCCTGCCATGAGGTGCAATGTTACATCACATTCTTTGCAACTCTTCTTTGCATATCCAAAGACTTTGCCACTGGAAGTTTGTGCCTTTTCTGAAAGACACTATCTACTTCAACAAAAACAGTTTACATAATAAGCTGTTGGATATTTCTCAGTGTCATCATACTTGATATTGTTGCGAACTGACTTAAATAAAAGGTACTTACAAGGAATAAAATTCCAGTCACCCAGACCTCACAGTCATTACCCCCTTCGGCCCTCAACTCTCGGCACAGTCGGCACAGTCGACACTGCACATTTCTAATAATAAAATACTGTTGTGGCCTCAGCAGTTCCACAACAGACCAGTCAATACCAACACTAATACTCACAAATCAGGGCTCATGGTTGTTCACTTGGGACAAGCAAAATTTGTGGTCGAACAACTAGACAATTTCAGACCATATTTCCTTATTAATATAGATTAAGTCACCCTTGACTGTTATTTAGGGCTGGATATTAGCTGCTCCACGTTGTAACAGATTTGTATCCCATCACCTGCAACTGTAACTACATCATACATGTTACATCAGCCCTAAAAAACTGGTCGGTTAAGAGACCCCCAAATCAGTCAAAAACAACTAACACAAGTTAACCGATGAGAATACATTAGTTTCCACTTGGACTTATTAATTCCACATTGGTGCAGGAAAAAAAGGACTTGAACTGCTACTCCTGCTGTGATTTTACCAGTATCAGAGAAACGTTAGTTAATGTTAGCTACTGCAGAAATTCAAATTACTTATGATAACTGATAAATTCGAACATTCAATCTGGCTATGTGTCACTGACTGAGACCTTTCTTTTCTAGCTAGCTAATTGAGATATATAGCTAGCTTGTTAATTGACTATGTTCGCTTGCTATTTTCTACAAAACAATACTGCTAGCTAATGTAAACCACAGGAAATGTATGTTTATATATCAAGCATGCTTTATCTATTTATCTCAATATTCTGCCACAATCTTAATTATTCAATGGTACTATTCACAGGTCTCTCTCCAATGGCACAACACCCAAGCCAACTTCACACCTCCTCTGATACATGGGCTGCCAGCCGAC
Organism: Hiodon tergisus; assembly: GCA_025775045.1. Classification (NCBI taxonomy): domain Eukaryota; kingdom Metazoa; phylum Chordata; class Actinopteri; order Hiodontiformes; family Hiodontidae; genus Hiodon; species Hiodon tergisus. The sequence continues at coordinate 9,438 of JAOVYW010074193.1, forward strand.
TTTAGTCTTTCAGTTGTACGTTTCACCAGATGAAAACATATAGTGCCTAAAAGGCCCTGCGAGACATCTTCCAATGAGACAAAGCCTCTTTCCCTGAGCTAGAGATCAAGTGGAGAGCATCTGACCAGCCTCGGTATCGGAGATTCCAGGGACCTGAACGTCTTAGCTTTTGCGTAGTCTGGATAAAGTATTTACACTAACCCCATTTATGGTATTTATTAAATGATACTTTTGTTATTCACAGAGAATAATTATTTTCCTCAGATAAGTGCTTAATGTCAGGTCATTAAGTTTCCCTACTGAGAAATGACAATAACAATAGATGTACTTTTTCCTCATGCCTTTTATTTATTATTTACTCTCTTACTAACCAGATGTATATACTTTTAGACAATTAAATGGGTGGCATTCTAAAAACAGTATCACTGGGTTGCTCACTTAAAATTCAAAATCCCCAGGAAGTAATTATTAGATTCATGGGAGCAGACAGAAACCCATTTTTTGGTCTAGCACTAACAAATAACCAGCAGTCATATGAGAAAATAACAACTAACACAAATTAGAATTTAATTAGCCTTGGGTTCTCACAAGCCATTGTTTACCACTGTTCTATATTTAATCAATATTATAACGTTGAAGTTAAAATAAACTAAATATCTCAGTTTTGTTTTGCAATTATCCTTACTTAATTGCTGAAATTATTAAATTTCCATCATCAGATAATTGTGTGTATTCAAATTCAAGTCATTAAAATTGTATTTTAATAATGAGATCTAATGATTTAATCTTCCAAATTTTAATTTAGATTTACGCAAAACTCAAATTAACAGGTATTTTCCGTGTTCTGTGATTGCAAAGTTTAGCGAAAGCCAATACCAGCAGAAAGAGTGACTTTTTTCCGAAGCTAAATATGACAGCTGTGAAAATAAATATGTATTAAGAAAAACAAGGTATTTAGAAAATGTACAATGTGTTTTGTACTACTGTGTGTCATGTGCAGTTTTTCTAGTTACCATCGTTTGGCATTTTCTACCACTTATTTCACTTGTGTGAGTGCAACACGCACTACTATATACGTCACCCAAAGGAACAGTAGCCGATATATGCTGGCTGTTTACAAATAACGTTAAAAATCCTCTAAAAATTAGTTTATTAAAATGCATCCGTCAATACTAACTGGAAAACAACTAACTATATAAAATGAATAGCTCGGTCGATATTTTTGGGAAAATCTTCTTTGAAATGGTTATTACGTTATATTTCAAATGTGATCGCTCTGTGTTAACATCGAAACCAATAAATACTAATAAATATTCAGTATTCCTTGGAACTCGTTGGTGTAATTAACACCTGTCTAAATAAGAAATAATATTTAGTGACAGGGGAAGCAATCTGTCTGTCAGCCAGCAACGACTCCACAATAGAACACTGATCAGGAAAAAAGGCTTTTGTAAGATTTCAATCTAGCCGCGTTGTTAGCAAACACGTTAAAGATTAGACACATTTTTCAGAAAACAACATTAATAAAGGTCTTAGAAAATAACAAATAAAATGACTACTCTTACCTCGTCGGCACTTAGCTCTTCCATCGTTGTTTACTGGCTAGCTATTTTCAATTTCACTCTTGTAGCTAGCTAGCTGTCCTTCTCTTCTAAATTAATATGTCCAAAAGTGCATAGTCTAACACGTACAACAGATTACTGAAGATATTTCTTGCTAACTGTATGTATATGTTTACTTGAATTGTTATGTTGCTATTTGAAATGCAGTTATATTTAATTCTATAAAGAATGAAACAAACACAAAGTATTATTCATCAAAACAACAACGCGGCCATTTTGGAACAGAAGTCACGTGATCGAGGTCTGGGATATGGCGAGCTGGCAGGCCAGCGAGCCAATCAACAGATACCTGGTCCAAGGGGCCAGCAACAGTGCGATGTGTGGTGTTTCAGATGTTAATAAACGTTTTGTCATAGGTTTTTGTGATACAAAAACGTTATTGGAATCTTATATGTAACCAGAAGTGGAAGCTATGGGGCAAAGGGTGCATGCAGTCTAGTAATTGGCTACTTTTCTGACATATCGTTTTCTGCCTGGGAGTAGATGGTGTGTGGTGACAAAAAAGTCGTAATTTGGGCCAAATAATCAAACCTGTTGGAGGATTGGTAGTTACTGAGTTATTTTAAATACTCACTATTCTTTTCTTCACAAACATGACTTAAAGTATCTATAACATTCGAGTCTGTGTATTGTTTAAATGTGTCCTTTTTGAGAGTCTGGAAGCTGCCTGATTATGGAGCACGGAACAGGGACGTTAAAGCCATGAAATGGACCTAAATTGATGCATTAAAAAATGTCTTTGAAACTGGTTCTTAAAAACAGTTCTTTGTTTGTTGGGCAGTCACTGTACAATAACCTTTGAGCAGCAGGTTGCATAGTGGCTTACAATGGCAATTTTTACCGAAAGGTTAACAGTATAAATCCAAGAAGAGTTACCACTGTTGTACTAAGATACTTAACCTGAGGTGCTTTAGTATATAATCAGTTTTATTTATAGATTAAGCATGCCATTTTTTTATTATTTATTTGTATTTTTTATTGTGTCAGTCAATGTCACAGGCTTTCTTACATAGGTTGTAGTAACAGAAATGTATCAGCTGTTTTCTACAGCTATCCCCTAGCAGAAGGTGCATTTTTCAAAATTTTAATTCAAAATTAATTTGGATTTAATAAAAGACATCTTTCTGTCACAAGGCCTATAAAGCTTATAAGTATTTTTAACCAATTTATGCTTTGCAGCAGGTAAAGGTAGTTGATGCAAAAGCAATACAATGAACAAAATAATTTACCAAAATAAATTGTTCAAAAGTTTCATATTGTCTCCTAATAGAATAGTAGACTGATTTTGAAATTGTATTGTCTACTAGAAAAATAAATTGTCTAATGGCTGTGATCCATGTTCTCTTTCTGTGGTCTGAAGAATCGTGCCCTGCCCATGTTCTGCAAGTTCTCATTGTCTTCTAGACCTGATCTAATTGTACCATGCAGATGACCATTCATATAGTGCAAGGGAACACATTAGGTCTGCTCGTGCAGTCCCCCATAGCAGGCCTCAGTGGACCCTATGGGACCTGGTTGAGTGGTTCCTCATGGCAGGCCTCAGTGGACTTACTCCTATAATTGCTCTCTCAGAAGTTCTCTGGCAAAAGGGGTTTGGCTCTTAAGACTGAACAGGGTTCTGAAAACTTGGGATTTATAATGCCCTCTGAGGATCTAATTAATTAATCATTAAAGTAATTGAAGAAATCCATTGGGAGGAATAAAAAAAAAAAACACATTTTGGTTTGCTTATACATGTATTTAAAATTTCAAGGGAATTACACAGACACCCATTCAGTTTAAATCTAATCACATGTAGTAGTAGCACGCTTGAAAAAATTGGGCACAATATGCAATAATCAGAACTAAAAGTTACCAATTGGTAACAAATAATAAATGCTTAGTTCAATATGACCTTGTATTAACATGAGTAACTCTACAACAAAATTTAATTTGCAGTGTATAACTTTACAAAGTGTCTCCTGAATTGATAATACATATAGTGTTTACTATATGGATAGTCATATTGAATTTTGAAATAGCCATATGAATTTTATATTATGGCATTTATCTTGCATTGGCACATTATAAGACAAGTGAACTGGAAAAGAAACCCCTTCCTACTAACTGGAATGAAATAGAATGAGCCATATCTTAACATGCAAAGTGTAATGCTGACCTCTAGAGTCCAACGTGATCAATATTAGTTACTTGTCTGAGTGACGTAGAACATCGCTGTTTGTTTTAGGAAATGTTTAATTGGAAATAAGTGGGTAAAGTACGTTACAACATTTTAGTTAAATTACTATGTAGTATGGTGGAAATGTTTTTTCTACCAAACTTTAAGTAACCCATTACAGTCATTTAAGTCGTTATGGTCGCTATATGAAATTTGTTTTGTTTTATTTGCAAGAAGCTAGAGACTACCCTATTGGAGTTCGGGGAAGATATTGGAATGTCTACATTTTATTTGACTCTGCGTCACCCGTTTTCCGGTATGGTTTACAGCATTAGTCTCCCTTAATCTGCTTAATCTAACTGAGAGAGAAAGGTACGTGTTGAATAATGCTCCCGTACACTAGTCCATAAAGTGTGTATCGTATAGTAATGTGAATAAGTACTGTAGTACGAGGGCGTAGAAATTATTAAATATGTAGGAGCGTTCGCCAGTTATCCATTGTTGCTACGTCTGCATCCCTGGCTAGGTTCGCTTCCAGTAGGCTAAACTGGTATGGGTTTTCTGCTCATGATGATTACGTGAGATAGCTCGTGTTTATAAACCCCTTGACAATATGTAATTGTATGGATCAAGTAGTGTCAGTTATTACTCCACAGCTGCATTGGTTTAATCACTCAGAATTTAATGTTACAATGCATTCTAAACTTCCCACAAATTGTAGTTGCCGATGAATAGCGTTCTGGAAGGTTAGTTCAAGCTTTTAAAAAGGCCATTGAATAATGTAGTACTCATTACGCCTTTTATTGGTATAGCGTCCATTTGGAGAACTTATTTGTGACTCCGTTTCATCATATGATTGCAGATCTTCCAGTAAATCCCCGAAAGTGTGGTGTTGTCGACCATTTTCTGTGGTGGTTCGGTGTTAAAAGAACCCCGCCCCAATTCGATTTTTTAGAATGAACGATTATTAATTATACGTGCATCATACACTATACATGTGCTTGCTAATATGAATATCCTTTTGAAATATTTGCACTGCGAGTATTGACTTTATCAGAAGTTACCCAGGTTACCCGTTAGTAATGTAAAATAACTTAAACAACCAAGATAATCAAGCACTCTTCTTAAAAATTTGTTGGCAGACTTGATCTTCACAGCGAAGTTCCTTTGAGAGAAAGAAAGAATTAGACGTTCTGAAAATACAACTGTTTAAAATGCGTGTGAGCAGTAATCATTTTTTGATGGAAACATATCAAGATTTAAGCTTGACTAAATTAATTGCTGGTCATACTACCCGGCAAATATATTTTTAAAAATCCTTACAAGGTGAAGATCGTCTCCCTCAATCCAATGGGTCCACCCACGGTTCATCTTCTCTCCTCGCTGGACGCACACCAGTTTACCATTGTCCCAATTAACAACAGTCTGGTAGAGAAGAGAGAACACGCGCTGTCCTTGGAATTGTAGGCTACCCAATAACAACCCAACAAATGGCAATTTGTTATAAACTTAATTAATCAACTCTGCAATTAATTACGATGTATTAACTATTCAATGTACAAATTCAAAGTGTGTGTGTGTGGCATGTACAGCGAATCAATTTCTAATAAAAATTGAGTCAAAAAGAGTGATACATAAATAAATAAATAAATAAATAAATAAATAAACGTATTTATAATGTTAAACCGAGGCTTTTGTGTGCAGCTAATTTGCCTTCCCACTGACTCCAGGAATAGAGGGGAATGGTCAGTGATTAATATTAATGAAATGAAAAAACAATTTAGACTACAGTCACCTGCCCCGCCTTGCCTTGACTTGACTGTAAATAACGCAGTTACAGGCCATTGGTTAATACCGCAAATTAGAGTTTCAGGTTGCTTTGGCGTGGTCTTCCCATTGGTGGAAAAGTGGAAAACTTGAAATAAACACACTTTACAGTATTTAACCAAATAGCGCTAATAATCTCTTAATGATAATTTGTGAGGGAATCTTCGGTGAAATGTTTGCTTCATATAACACTTTCCGGGGAGTCTGAATGGTCTGCCTTGACTTTAACCATAATATAACACATTTAGCCGTTCATTTTTTAATAAGACTGAATCGTTAGGTGGCTGGTTATGTGACGTCAGACAAATGTATCACCACCGCTTGTGAGATCGGTTAAAAATCCAGTGCAAATCAGGGTTGTTTTGGGTCGTAGCCTACTGTGTCTCTTCCCCACCTGGCACTTCCTGTTGTCCAGACCTTTGGTCACTTCTTCAAACTCCTCCCCTGTCTTAAAGGACACACAATAATTCCTGAAGGTGGTGAATGTTTTAACCGTGAAGGAATCCCCATCTTGTTCGATCACCTTCTGTGGCTTTAACATGCTTGCGATCTTGCGCGTGGCAAAGTCGATGCCTGTGAAAGGAAAGAGCGTTGCAAAGGAGCCTCAACATATCTCAACCATATCGTCACTTATTGCCTCTGTTTGTCAAAGCCGTCCCATGTCCTGTTCCAGAAGCAGTTCAATACCTCAACATAAAGACAAGGATTGTTTAGTATTTACTTATTTACTCTCTCAGTAAGTTTCAGTCAATTCTTTTCAGCCAGTTAAGAAACGCGGGAGGTGAAACGTATGTTCCAATGAAAGCTTACATGGGTTCATTTAGGTGAGCAGGATTTCTTAAATTTGACTGTCAAGGGTTTCACATTATAAGTATTTCTCCATGCATTCCCAGAACCACATAGATCAACGGTTCCCGCATAGCGCTATGTCTTTGGGTTTTGAGGAGAATTCTCATTAACTCGTTCTTTTTTCCATCTGAAAAGTAACCTTAAAATACTTAAATGTATATGCACTACATAAGAACTAAACAACCCACACTTTAATAGTCTACATTATTTATTAGCGAGGGCTGGGTCTACCGAACATACTTATTACACACACATGCACACTATTCAATATTCAACTGAAATAACGGTTCTTGTTTTTTTAACATTACCATGTACATAAAAACTTTCTCAGCCGACTCACCGAGTGCAACCATGTAACCTTCAAAGTTGACATTGCTGACAATGTTCCAGGTGCCACTGTAGTTGACAGACATAATGAAAACTGAGTTTACGGGTGGAGACAGGAGTAAACGCAATGGCTGACGGAAAACTTTCTGTCTTCAAATTGGGACGTCCTCTCGACACAAGTGATTTTAAACGACGGCGTGTAAAGTAAACGCGTGACCCAGTGATAAACTGGAATGCAATCTGCAGTGGTATTGTGTTCAGAAATGTGGGACATAGGTGAACAACTGGTCAAAGAAACATGTGGACCAATTGTGAAGAAGTGGTTAGAGGTTTTCAACTTTAACACATGTTCTACGACTATTTTGGTTGAACTGACCCAAAGTGTATGGGGGGGGGTTGACTTTTTGCACAGTGAGTGAGGACAATGCTAGACACAGGATATTCCATTTATAATAGTAGATGGACACGTAATGGATTAATTTTACTCTAGAGACTTTTGAAAATGTCAAAATTCATATGCAATCTAACGCAATTGGAAGCTGGTAGCCGGTTCAAGTCCCAAATATCTGCAAAAACGTAACCGGTTTTGCTTCAGTAAAAATATTCAGCTGTAGGAGTGGACGAATGTAGAAATTATAAACTGTGTAAGTTTAGAAGGCCCCTCTGTAGCCGTGCAGATAATTAAGTGTCCCAACACGTTAAATGGAGGGAATTACAGCCAAATAAAATGTTGTGCGCCAGTACAAGCAGGCTATTTTTGCTGGCTAATTCACTATATAGGCTATCAAGATTGGGTGAATAGTGAGACAAAAAAATCCAATAATCTTTATTTGCAGCAGAGGTCCCTAACTCTGACCTTGGAGTTGTAATTGTCATTTATTTGTCACGGTTGTAAACCATTTATCTTGAAGGAATTCTTCGACATGTTTTAACCTCTGAAGTTCAGTGCGCACAAGCCCCCTTAGACTGAAATCTCTTTCTTTTTGGCAATCCCGAAGCTCCGTGGGATGCTGCTTACGAAGGATGCAGACAGAAGTTAACCAATTTTACATTGAGACGCAAAAATAACTTCATATGAAATGATGCTACAAGTATGCAGAATAAGGTTTTGTGATCATAGATTTGAACCCATTGTTGTCTGAACTCCGTATGAGCATTTACTGAATGACTATTAGTCTATTCGCGATCAATCGAGAATTCCGGTTAATTATCCTACTGTCTACAGGTACTCCTCACTTAACGACCTACCTGTTTAACGACCGCACGGACTTACGACCAGCTCTCCGAACAGTCTGTATTGGACGCTGTAAAATAACTTTGGTCGCTGAAACGGCAGCGCGTATGAACACTACTGTATAAACATCGAAAAATATACAAAAAAATTTATATAAATGGTGCAAAGGTGACATTAAAACAATATCTAAAGATGGTTGACACGACCCACTACCAGTACAGTATGCTTGAAATGTCGGTAAGGGGCGGCTTCTCGCTTATCGGCCAATTCGTGCTAGGAACATATCTCGGTCGTTAAGTGAGGAGGAGTATTTGTCTGTTAAATCGTTTGTGTTTTGAATGGCTAAATAATACAATGTAGCTAAATGTACCTAAACGCTTAAGATTGAAGTGATGGGAAGTACGGTTCTTTAAAGTGATTCAGTTATTTTGAATCAGCTCAATAAGAAGATTCGGTTATTTTGACTCCCGATTCGTTCAGTACAGGTTGGCTATACACAGGCGGACACACGACCCCCATCCTTCTTTACACCCAATACAATAAAACACATTTATAACCGTCTTCATTTTCACTGCATTGAATTACAGGTCACTCTTTATGTTAGCTAGCGGTTAGCTGACGTTTGCTAGCTAGGTACAGTAACACCAACCATTGTTAGCAGCTGTTGAATTCTAGTCAATGAGAGAAGTTAGCAAAGCAATGTAGTGTTCCTTAGCTGGCAAGGTGACAGTGTTCGTGTCTACCGATGCAATGCACGTAGCTAACGTGAGGTTAATCCAGTCAAGCGCACCATTGCGATTTCGTTTTATTTTGGCTGGGTTCAAAAACACAGTAGCTAGAGCTAGCGAGGAAACTTAAGCAAACATTAGCTAGCACCTATTCCATGTATGTGACGTCGTCAAAGGTGGAATCAGTTTATTCCAAGATCAACATGCAGCTGTAGTGCTTAGAAGTCCCCGTGATAAGGTTAGCGATAAACTGAACTCCAAAATGAACAGTACTACACTCTCTTCTACCATTTTCTTGAATATCTTTAATGTTCTCGTTGCAAAAGCTAAATAGTCGCCGGGGGACTTGGAAGGACATGTGTGCCGATCTTGGAGTTAACTGATGATAGCAAAGATTATAACAAACAACACAGAAACGAAATTGTTACTTCTAGACTTGATTATTGTAATGCTATATTATCAGGTGGCTCAAATACAGCCATAAATGCATTACAAGTT
>JAOVYW010074194.1:5125-18677 GCA_025775045.1 Hiodon tergisus
TACTGATGTATATCTGTAACTAGCTTTTATAAGGGATCTTGTGTTTGAGGTGTTGCATGATAACTCATCTGTTACTGATGTATATCTGTAACTAACTTTTATAAGGGATCTTGTGTTTGAGGTGTTGGCATAACAACTCATCTGTTACGGATCTGTTATCTGTAACTAGCTTTTATAAGGGATCTTGTGTTTGAGGCGTTGGCATAACAACTCATCTGTTACTGCTGTATATCTGTAACTAACTTTTAAAAATTGCCTTTAAATTAATGGGAAATGTACTTTTCCATTAAGAAATATTTAGTAATGGAACGTAAAATGTACTACTACTGATTAAAGAACTACAGTAGCTTTAATCAATGAATCTCATTTTATTTTTATGGCACATTCTTACAAATTGAATGAGTGCTGTCAGAGTACATATGCTGGCAGAGTCAATGTGTGAGTATGTGAGTATTTATTAATTGGCATTCATGATCAGAACTTTATTTTTCAGCTCTCCCCACAACCCCAGTGCTTACAGTGACCTCCCCCCTTGAAGTGACCTGTAAATCAGAGCGGTTTTATCCCAAGAACATGACTGTCACATGGTCTCTCAATGGCACCCCATTGGAAGGGGGCAGTGATCTCATCTTTAGACCAAATGGCGATGGCACATTCTCTTGTGAGAGTAAAATAACCCTCACACCCTCACAATACAAAGGCATCATCTCCTGTGAAGTCAGTCATAGATCACTGAGTCTCCCACTGAAAAGTTCCATCACCCTTGAAAGGAAAAGTGAGTAAGGATTATAAATAAATTTCCTCAGGGCAATGTTTCACATCTTGGAAGTCTGTATCTTCAAGAGATAACCTTCAGAAGTCCTTTTGGTTCTCAGTGACATATCATGAGTTAATTGATTATTTAACATTTAATGGTGTGTATGAGTGGTAATGAGTGCATTTTAACAGTAAAGTATTTTTAATAATTAGAACACTTCCTTTCTTTTTAAATTGTCTTTTTATCATCCTCTGTTCTAGATGTTTCTATACAGGTATTTTACAGTGTAGAACCTGAAGGTGAAGATGAGCCACTGCCCCCATCTCTCACCATCAGAGCTAGAGAAGGAACCTTCCTGAAACTTCGTTGTCTCATAGCCAGCAACCCTACCGCCACTGGGCAGTGGGAGAAGAGAAACAGCTCCCTCTCGTGGCAGAAGATTGGTACTGACATGACGCTGAGGTGGAACGTAATAAACAAGGAAGACGCAGGAAGCTACAGGTGTCATTCGTTCACACAGGACATTTCCATTACTGTAGAGCTGGAAAGTCCTGGTAAGCTGGTATCCATAGTAGAATTACTTATTTTGACCCCAGTCTGCATACTGTTCTTATTTGTTTTGTTTTGTATTATATTGATCTTATTCATATGGAGGTGTTAATTTGACGTTTGGAAGCCTCTCACTAAAATGCATTTTCCTTTCGTTTAATTAGCAGGAGTATTCAGTTGGCTTAAGGTGCTGGCCGCAATCACAGTAACTGTGGCAATTGTATTGACAGCTGTTGCTGTTTACTTCAGTCTGACCTGCAAAGACAAAGTAAGAGGTGAGCTACAAAGGATTAGGATCTAGAGGGGTTGTGAATCACTTTTACAAAGCCTGGATTAGCATAATTGCTTATCTGTTTTTATATGAAAATAAAACTGGATGCTACTTAACATTTAATGTTAATGGAAAAGTTGTCATTCCTTTTTTTTTTTTTTTGCAGTTAGTATATAGCATTTAACACATAATATAGATATGCTTTTACTATTAATAATAAAATGTTTGTGAAAATGTTAATACTTTGTATTCCTTACAGCAGAGTTGCCTGCTGTCATCTGTAAAAGGTAAAATATATCATAAATATAATACAAAACAATTTCCAAAAAAAAAAAAAAACCTGGATTCGATGTATTTAGCTTTAAGTGCCCCTTTATTTAGTTCAACTTGTAGCCTAACAAGACACGTGCCCGTGTGATGTTTTCAGCTTCAACAGAGAGAGAAAATTTGCGAGGGAAAAAAGTTTTGCGTTTTATTAATGATGACTTTTGGTCTATTAACAGTGAGACAGCAGACAATCGAACTAGAACCACAGAAGCCATGCCAACAGGTAAAGTTTATAAAAAAAATAAGCTGGATTTAAGCAATGTATATATTCTAGCCAGTTAATGATTGACTCAATTGCACAATCAATATTTTAGGTGAAAGTGGGAATCTGAAACGGGAAAACGTGGCAGTGAAAGTGACCGAATCCGGTAAGGTCTCAGACTTTTTCTTTATTTTAAACATGCTGAGTCTGTGTTCGTTAACATTTCACCTTCACCTTTTCTGTTAGTCGCCAGAACTTTTTTTCAGTCTACCAATCATTCAATTAACACTCCACTAACCCATGTGCACTGTTTCATTCATCCTTTGTTTTCATTCGCCCTGCACTTAACATCTCCCCTCATCCGTCACCGGTGTTAGTCATCGTTTATCAGTCATCTGCCCAGCGCTCCCCTGTATATGCTAGTCTTATTTCACCACTCGTTGTTGCTGGATTGTCTTGCGCTTTGCCTTGGCTTTCTTGTGTACGGCTGCTGAAATAGGTCTCGGTCTCGGTCATAATCAAGAAAGTAGAAATGTCGTTATCCGGGAGGTCCATCATTAAATCTGTCACAGTATTCTTACTCCTGCACGGATAAACGGCAGCGTTGCTACTCGCTATGTGTAGCTCTGGTGTTTCTACACGCTATGTGTAGCTCTGTGAAAAGTGAGCAATTCCCCCACTGGGCCTTATCTGAATGCATGAAACAGCCTCTCTCTTAAAGGAAAACTCATTCCAACTGTCACAATGTTATCAGTCAGTATGGGAGACGAATGACGTTGACCAATCACTCCCCAAAGATTGCCAGAGCGTTCATGAGGTGCCCTATGCTGACATCATCATTGCTGTGAGAGGTTCTAGCACACCCGAGCTTTCAAATTTCCCTGACCTGGCTCCAGGGGATTACAGGCAGGTAAGAGACAGTGAGAATGCACGCCCCTTACAAACACGTCTTCACGTGCCCTCGCCAGGTCCAACAGAGATTCCTTGTGAAGACAAATTGATTATGCTCCATGTAAAATGCATGTGCACACGCCTGACAGTGAACGACTGTGTGCTCTCATCCAGAGGTGTAGACAGGAGGCTGGCCTGAGCCCTCTGTTACCGCCGTCCCGCTCGGCTGACAGACTGCACGTCCACCAGAGGGAGGTGACCAGGAAGCTAAGCACTAGCTCCGAGTACGCTGTCATCAACTACTCATCTGAGCCACTAAGCTGAAGAAAGGGAACAGGGAGAGACCATGCAAGACTGATCCTGCTCCTTTTTTTAAAATTTGTATTTGCAAACATTAGAACGTTAGAACTAATAGTTCTTATTAGAAATTTTAACCAAAAGCTCTTTTCTAATGCATAATTAGTGACCTCCAAGTTCTCCAACGTACCGTTGCCCAAATATGGTACAGATATTTTAATGTAAACAAATTGTAACACAATCTCTAAACAATTTAAAATATGGCAATTTCAGCTAAAACGAGTACACTGGTCCTCGCTTTATATCAAATTGCCCTGCAATATTTTTATGTGTGTTTAATTCATGCTGTAGGAATTCTGTATTATTAGGTGAATAGTAGTTTCAATACCAGATGTAAATAAATGCCTAGCAAATACCAATTCTTTAAATAAACTACAGAATTATTGATATAATAGAACACTTATAATTTTTTGTAATTGGCAGAATAATGAAACAATCCCAAATCCAGGTAAACCCTTAAATGAGGGCGGCCAGTGTGAACGTCTTGTGATCGTACCATAATAAAGAAATTATAGACGCAGCAAATATTTTAAGTAAACCATGAGAATAAACGGATAGAGAGAAAAGGAGATGATAAAGGACAATTTGTCTTTACTGGTCATGCAATGAGGATTTGAACATCTAGGCATGTTGTAAGTAGTAGCTGCCGTTTATTAGGCTGTCGTATTTGAGTGGGCTATTATTGTATTCATATAATCGGCATCATCTGCAAAAAACAACTTTAAAAAGTAAAATTAAGGAGCAACAAAAATGTTTTGATTTCGAAATAAATAATGGACGTAAGATCTTATAATGTTTGGAATGAATTGTATTAATCTTAGAGGTAATGAAACAGTACTGAAAATGGAGGTTTACGACAGCTTTAAATCTGTGGGAGGAAAAAAATGGCAAAGGATTTTATACAACTCCGACGATATATAACATATGCCATTAAAAGGACAAAATACGTTTTTGTCATCTCCCTTAGTCATAAGTCTGCGTTTGAGGGTTCACTTTTCGACTTTCCGTAGTGAATAATAAGTGTGCTCTGTTGCCTAGTAACGACCGACAACACGTCGAATATTTTATTACATTACTAGCAAAGCTGAAACAAACGGTAAGACGCGTGTTCTTTAATAAAGGATATTTCTTGTGGGAAAAAAAAAACATTTAATGTAGCTACATAGATTTTATTACAACAGAGATTAAAAAACAACAACTTTATTCTTGTTTCAATTGACAGCAGCAGTAATAACGTGTTGATAATAATGGTGATTTTATCTGGTTAATTTGTTACGTATAGGTTTATCAGCTAAATTATTTTAAAAGGTGTATACCCGGCTTGTAAACTTCCCATGGTCTGTAGCAAGCCATTAAGTAGTTAAAGTAAAAGCATAATCGATTATTGGCCTATATAGAACACGTCGCTAGCAGCAGAATGCTGCCTCGTTATATTTAAAAGTTAGCTAAACCAATCACTCACCTGGCTATGTTACCTTCAAACTCGGCTAGTCGTGCGTTTTTGTATTTACTGCGCATAATTTAATTTAGTGGTAACGCAACTAGCCTTAACTAATTTTATCCGTTACAACGTTCGCTACAATATGTGGTTTATTGTTAACAAGCTAGACACAGGCATGCGTGTTTAATACATTTTTAACCGTTAAAGTTATGTTGAACACATTAAAGTGACCCCAATATATGCACGTAAAAAAGGTGAGAAACAGAAACATCCAGATATATAAGCTCATAGACATGAAGGACAACCCCGACAGTGGCGGAAATGTAACCACAGAAAAGATTAGCCAAATGGAAAAAATCTCTACAGTCCATCACATGGTGACAGCAAGAGATGTGCTTTAAATGTTGCAAAATGTGTGTGAGAATGTTCAATTAAATGGCTGCAAGGACAGCCACAGTGATGTAGGTGTTTGTTCCGAATGTCCATTGGCAGCGCTGAGAGTTGCATTTAGCGGGCTAGATGTCAGTACCTATCTCAAACACCCACCTCCGGGTTCCCCGGGGATTCGGGAACATCTTGGAGGGCTTGACCAGAGAAGTCCTGCGATACCGGCCCAAGGACATTCCCAGCTTTGCCGCCGTATACTTCAATGGCCTCTTGAAAGACAGAGAAGGTACTTATTTTATTTTTAGTAACTCATTTAGCATATGGACGTATTCAGAGCAGTGTAAAACACACTTAAAGCCTATGGATCTGTGAAAACACAGATAGGAAACTACAATATTTCATTATTTGTTCGTTAATTGTTAAATATTCCTATTTATAAGGTTACAGTGAATAATGGAACCACAAAATAGAACGTCACCATAAGAAAATATTATTCAGTGGACCTCTCTTAATAATATAATGGGTGTTTAAAAGCAATATAAAATTTAGTCGTTACTGACGAAGACTTGTGTTTTATTTAAATATGACAGTGTTAGTTATAAATAGCCTGTATGTTACAGCTCATAATGAGATGAGCCGACATTCACCCTGTAGGTGGTTGTTAGGAAAAAAATATCTAATTATAGATAACCAATAAAATACAGTCCTGTTAAGTAGAGAATTTGTGTCAGGATGTACTGATAAATATGCTGTGAATTAATTAAATATTTTCAGCTCCAGAGAGTGGCTTGGATCCTGCTGACTGGGGTGCCAGACTTGAAGATAGATTTTATAATAATCGCGCATTCAAGGTAAAGGTTACCAATAATCGTGCATTTAAGGTAAAGGTTACCAATAATCGCGCATTCAAGGTAAAGGTTACCAATAATCGCGCATTCAAGGTAAAGGTTACCAATAATCGCGCATTCAAGGTAAAGGTTACCAATAATCGTGCATTTAAGGTAAAGGTTACCAATAATCCTGCATTTAAGGTAAAGGTTACCAATAATGAGGTCCGTTATCGCCATTACTACGTTGTAATCTGACAAAAAGCAACCTTAATTGTGTTAGTGAGTCTCCTACTACCACGTGTTTTCTGTGTGACCATATCCAGAATTTCTATTGGCTGTCGTGTATTTGTGTGAAACAGGAAAAGCAGGAACAAGCTCATTCCAGTTCAACCAGAGAGCAAACTGCTGGCCAGGCTGAGGACTTCACTGAGTGAGTCTGCCTTTCCTACAGTACATACCAGTAAGGCAGTCAGACTAGCTCAAGAAAAAGAAAAACTGAACCAATAAAATTAAAGTTTATATAATATTTAGTTTATAGGTGAGCCTTTTGCTCTTCATCAAAGTCATGATGAAAAATGAAAAGAATCACAATCTTATTTTATATCCGAGAAACTCTTAACACCTTTGGCCGACTGTTCTATATTTGTAAAAAAAAAAAAAAAAAAAAAATTTAAACAAGGGTTGTAATAGCAACAGGATAACATTGGGGGGCTCTATTTTCCAAAGAAAGGTAAATTTGTGACAGGTGCTCAAATCCGTATTCATGATTTCTGAAATGGCCATAGTTTCTGAGACAACAAGATCTCATAATTCAAAAAAAGTAAGCAATGTTCTGTATCACAGTCTATATTACATTAAAATAAACTGACTGAGGATATTATAAACAAAATATGAGAACAATCCAAAAATAGCCTGTATACATAGGGCTAAGAGGCCCATTGTAAGCGATCCACCATTGTTTAATTTTTAAATAATGTAGCACTAATAGTAGTGTCTCTAGTTCAACCATAGGCTAAACTCAAAGGCTTCTAAAACTTTCCTCTTTACTCTCTCCATTTCCAAACGAGTGTGTTCTTCTTCGTTTAGGATTATCTGTTTGGTGTTGATATTGATATACTGCGCCTACTGTGCTTGCTGGTGGGAAATCATTTACCATAAACGTTAATGCTGTATGTGGGGGAGAGATCTGGCAATAACCGATTTAATTTCTCTTTTGCCTTAGTAAGAGACCTCTTGTTTTAATAAAACTATTGCTCAGACTTCCATATTTCATGCTTTAAGTAGGACATACATATACAAAATTTTGTTCAGTGAAGCAGACTATGTAACAGTATCACAAAATACCATTGCTTTCTTTCCATTATCCTTAAGGAATAACACTGCTGAATCAATTGGAAACTGTGAGCCTGAAATTGTGCCTGCTAAAATGTCAACTGTCTCAGCTGCAAACCTCCACGTTTTCGAAGAAGCACTGGATGTTGAGATTGGGGGCGGCGTGGGGTTTGACAGCAATGCAGATGTAAATAAGGACATCTGCAGGACTGAATTTGACATGGCTCCATCCCTCAAGTTTGTGTATGGCGGGATTTCCAATGTGGATATATGTTCTGGAGAGCTGAAAGGTCCCGAGTGGCACCAAGTCCAAACGGCTGATGAAATTGCTGAAGAAAGCGAGGTTTGTAGACCGTTTGATAGTACTATTCCATTGGGAAGCTCCATGCCTCAATTCAATGAGAAGAAACCATCTGAAACACAGAATGGGATGGAGTCTCTCGGAGAATCTCAACCCTCTGGGATAGAGTCCCCGGAAAGTCTTCCACGAAACTATGAGGCCGATGATGAAGTGAACACAACAGAAATTGAGGACACAATCGTTTCCCATGCTTCTGCTGAAGAATATCTCCTGGAGGAACCCACTGTGGAGGCTGCAGAGGCCAATTTTACTCAAGTGCTGGAGACCTTGGCTGGAAGTCCAGCGGGAGATGAGACGAGCATGAAGGATGCTGAGAGAACTGACGCCTTAGCTGAGAGAACTGACGCCTTAGCTGAAGCAAAGCAACCGGCAGATGGAGGCTTAGCGAAGGTCAGACCCGGAACTGACGGAGAAGAGGATGCGTTGTATGGAGATGAAGATGACAAGGTGAACGAGGAAGAAGTACACTTAGAATGTGTTTGTGTGTCCCCCACTGAGGAGACAGGCGTTGCAATGGAAAATACTCAAGACAGCATTGCTGCCCCCTCTCTCACCGAAGATGCTAGTGGTGAAATAGACATCGATGAGGCTGAGAACTTCAATGGAAGTTCAGTTCAGCTTGAAGTTGTGGACACTAATAGAAATTCCTCTCTGCTGGAAGTTTCTGAGATGGAGAGGGTATATGATGATGATAGTAATGATTTAGAGCATGACCGTGGAAACACCCCCGTGGGACATCTTCAGGTAGAAACCAAGGATGTGGCCGATGGCCTGGCCGAGGAACAGGGGGTAATGTCAGAGAAGGAGACTTTCACTGGGGAGATCGACCTCAGTGACGAAACTGAGAGCCTTGCTCACTGTCTAGATGAAAGAATCGAAGACAACAACCAGGAACAAATGCCAGGGGGAGAAATGGAGGAAGAGCCTTGAATGCAATAGTAACTATAAGGTACAATGAATCCAGAATACGATACCTGTTAATACAACGTTAAATCGCATGCGGAGTCTTTAAAGTTTCTCTGTGATTGTTATAATTCTTGCATTGCAGGATGAGTTGAAGACCAGTTACTTAGCATTGCAGGATTTGTTGAAGACAACATCCTGCGATGCAACTCATTAGTATGAAAATGGAATCTGTGAGCTAGTGACAGATTTATTCCTATTCATGTCAAAACATATTGTAGTTATGACATTCAGAGAAACAGTAACTAATCCAGTGAGAGGAATCTTTCTATTCTGGAACCTATGGAGTGAAATCGCTTATGTAAATTATGCATAATATAAATATAAATAATGTAAATATAAATTATTCCTACATATTCCTACATATTCCTACATTGCCTGAAAAACAGATGTCACTGAGTGGCAGCAGTTCTGCGTGGGAGGAGTTAGCCAAACTAGCTCCACTAAACAGTAACTACGGGAATATAATATACAGTTAGTGCTGCAACAGGTAGCATAACCAGTTATGGAGTCTGCGTTTTCACATAGGTATTACATAACTTTCATTTATAAATGAAATAATTCTTAGTATTTTGTTAACTCAGGGTCCCTTTATGTCTTTAATTTAGTTGCTTAGCCAATGCTTTTATCCAAAGCAACTGGCAGAGCTTACAATTTGTACAATCATCCGCTTATACAACTGGATATTTTCTGAAGCAATTCAGGTCAAGTACCTTACTCAAGGTTACAACAGCTGGGGTGGGACCTGAACAAATAACCTTTGGGTTACAAGCCTGTCACCACACCACCAGCTGCCCTAATTTAAGGTCCTCTAATATTAAGGTTTTGGCTGAATACCTGATAACGTTCAGCGTTTTAAAAAAAATCAGACCAAGGGAATATATTATTTCCGTACTGTAGGTAATTATGACAGCGGTTTTATCCATAGGAATCATATACATCACCTTACATCCTCAAGGGCCATACCTTCTGCTGGTTTTAATTACGTTTTATTACATTATTAATGATTTAATGTAACTTTTTAATAACAAAGCCTGGTGTTTCCAAGTTTAAATAATAAAGAGGTAACTCAGCAGACGTTATAGCTTTCGGGGCTCATTGTGGCTGACCCTTGTTCTTGAGAAACAAGAAAAGTTGTAGATTGAACCACTTGCAGAAGTCCCAAATGAGTCTATAAAAATAAAACATATTAGGACTGTGCTTATGGGCAGTATGAGGTTGTACATCTCTGCACATCTGAGTTTGGGAGAAGAAGTCTTCCCAAACGTCCACATGCTGAAATACGCTGGCTGGCTTTGCATGTTTAGGAATGCCTTATAATCGGGGCAGATGATGTGTTACAACGCAGTGACCGCTGTAACATGCGTCCGTCTGTGGGGGCTCAGACCATGCCTACCTGTGGGAAGGCAGACGTCCGGAGGTCCTCCAGGCAACCATACATCAGCTTGGCGTATTGTCTACATTAACCCTGTTCGCTGTTCCCAGTAGGTTCCGGGGACTTTGAAACTGAAACTGTCGATAGGCGAGGATACCAGCAAGCCGCGGGAACCGGCATCGCAGCGATCACGGAGACGGACGTGGGTTTCCTTTCATTTTTTATTTTGTTTCAGGGAACCCTTTAGGGGAGCCAGCGGGATAAATCTGTTTGTTTCCCTGAACAGTTCATATGCTTTCCTGATTTTTTGCTGATCAATAAACGCCAGCCAGTTATTGCTTTCTTTCATTGTCCTGAGTTGGAGCATTTAATACCTGCCACAGCATTGCACGTGGCAAACGCGCATTAGAACCAAAAGTTGACATTCGGTTGACCAGTGGCCCACTTTGTGGCTTGTGTTAGTGTCCAGTCAGTGTGTAAGGAGTCACATTGCCCGACAGAGGAAAACTGGGTTAGAGATGGTAGGAGAACAGTAGGAGGAGTTAACCTTGCTCGTGTTCTGGGATGCGGTGTACGATTTTTCTGTCAGGTAGGTGTTTATTTTGGAAGGGCTAATCCATTATATCAAAGCTGTAGATGATCCAGCTGTGCAGATGAAGCAGACTCCCAGATGTTCCACATCGATGAAACAGTAACACAAATAAAGTGTGTGTGTGTGTGTGTGCCAGAGTGAGTTGCTTTTGTTTCGACAGTTTTCAATTTTGAAATTCTTAGGATTTTTTGGGGGGTTTTGGTGTGGAGGTGACGTGATAAGTGACACGATTGCCTCTGGAGTCACCAGGGTGTTTTTACTGCCATGTTTAGATATCGCAGAATCCTAAATTTATTGCTTTGTTTTGTGTTCGCCTGAGCTTCCTTAAGCTCCTGGGAAGG
Organism: Hiodon tergisus; assembly: GCA_025775045.1. NCBI lineage: Eukaryota > Metazoa > Chordata > Actinopteri > Hiodontiformes > Hiodontidae > Hiodon > Hiodon tergisus. The sequence continues at coordinate 16,102 of JAOVYW010074194.1, forward strand.
ACTTCAACCTACTCTGATAAATTACTGCTAACTAAACCCTCTCCTAGAAACAGGAAGCTGAAAGGATTCCAAGAAACAGCAGCCGAAGCCGTTGCTAAGGAAAGGCTTGCTTTTATCCTGCTAGGTGCATAACCTCTCCATGCATGTAAATAGTCCATGACAACCTGATTAACCAATTAGGCAGCTCTAGTCCAATATACATACAGCACCAGGGCTGGAGTCTGCACAACAGTGGAGTTGATAAAGTGTTCTAATGAAGGAGCTGAAAGGGATACGTTTAATACGTTCAAGTAGAAAAAGTGTATGAAGCTTGGAGATTTGGTAGAAAGCTCTTTTGTAAATCCCATGGAATCTGTAGCATGCAGTGTGTCCCCGGTTTGGGAGTGAGGTAAGGAGGAACGGTAGAGGTGAAGCTCGGTCCCGTGGACCGCTTTTATTTTGACGAGAGAAAGACCGAAAAAGGAAAAAAGAAAACGAAAAGAACTGAAATCTTCACAGTTCCCTCGCACAGAATCCCCACAAAACCAATAATATCACTGACACAACAGAGGGGGGGAAACTTCAACCAACGTAAGTTAAATCAACAGCTTTTATGGGTTGTCTTCCTACGGACCCAAATTTGTCTCTCTCTCGCTTTTACCCGCACGCTTTCTCGCGCTCCCAGCCCCTGCTGGGGAAACAGAAAGGTCTTAAATTTCAGTGAAGTCATTCCCTGCAGGTGCAGGGGGGCGTTTCTCTAATCAGCTCCTGCCTGCCCGACCGAAAGACAGACACCTGCAACTTCAATATTTGTTGGTTAACATTGGTTAAACAAATATGTAGGACGTAATTATGTTTGGCAGTATGATTGTTTTTTAGTTAGGGTGTTAGGGCGCCTAAAAGTAACTATAACGCCACTGTTTATGTTTGTGATGTGAGCATTGGTTTCTCCTTCCAAGACCATTTCTTCATCTGTGACTTAAAGAACAGTTTGTGGGTCAATGTAGGTCGTTACTCATCTCTATACACTTCTCCAGCTTGAGAATAGCTTCAAGGCTGACGGCAGTTAGATGCACTGCCTGTGGCAGTAGGGTGTGCTACCATGGCCTGCTTCTCTGCTGTCTGGGGAAAGCTAAATTTGGATGCTACAGTACACATCTGGACCAGCGCTCAGTCGGTTGAACGTTCTCGGTTTGGTGAGATAAGAAAGTAGGGTATCCATATGCGCTACCTTTGCGGCTCTCGTCCGCAGTCTGCAAAGAAAGTCGAGTGTCATCTTCTCAAGAAAACAGATATTTAGTTATTTGAAAAGACAAGACAAAACGTTCTGCGGACTAGTCCAGCTGTTTGAATATTTGCTAGCTTTTTATTCTTTTCTTTTTTTTTTGCATTTTTAAATAAAATGATTAAAAGGTTGTTAACTTTTTAGATCAATTTGAGCAATGAACAAGTCAAACGTTCTCCTATTTCTTCATTTTCCAAGTGCAGCATTGTTCCCCTCCCACGACCCACATTTGGTTCAAATCAAAGCAAAGCTGCGATATAGGGCAGGTTCTCTTTGAAAGTGTTTATCGTCCTTAGGCTTTTTACTCTCGGAAATGGACAGCGGAAACAATTACTGTCGTTAGCAACAATGTCCATCATCGGACATGCATCAAGGAGACAAATAATCACCTGTACCTTCTGCTCTATAGAACCTTTACATTCTACTCGATTTCTGAATACATTCAAATCTAATGAGCTCCTGCAACAATAGTTTACTGGGGAAATTAGAAGTCAGTACCAATTCATTAAAACACTTATTAAATACAGTTCTGAACTATTTAATAAAGTAACAGCTAAAATTATATTAATACTATGTAAGGCTTTGCGACCTTATGTAACCTTGGGTAAATTTTTTACATTTCCAAACAGTTGTGTGTTTTAAGGATCGGTTTGCATTCATGAAGATTAAATAAGCAATTTTTAACGTATGGCTTGCAATTTAACTGCGCAGCGTATGTTCGAGTTCCACATCAGCTGCTGTACTGGCAGATTAATTATTTCACAGATGACATCATGCATCTACCCTGACCTATCTGGTAATAATATGTTATTAGTTAATAACAGCGCTGCTGTTTGACACTAAACCTTTGAAGCTCGTTGAGCTCTGGACTGCGGTAGACAAAACCACAGGGTTTAAATGTTACTGTTAATGAGCGATGAAAAAGCAAGCTGCAAACCACAGGCATACCGGTTTGGGCCGAGGTACCAAATAAAATCTTTCCTGTTTTTTTATTTTTGTTGTGAAATATATTTTGTATTTGCACCAGAAATGGAACGCCCTAATGATATTGAGGGTTACGTGCAGAGGACAGGCGCAAGAAGATTGCGACGGTAAACAATGACAGACAATACCAGTTTTTTTTCCACAGCTGAATAGTCCTAAGGCAGTCCTTGGTTTTTAGGAACTGACTTACTGAAATTATATAAAATGGCTGTAATGTGAAATACATTTAATTAACAAGGGCAAACTTCACTGATTTGACTGATATAGAACCACTAATTATCCACTGCCGCTGAGAGAGAGAGAGAGAGAGAGAGAGAGAGAGAGAGAG
>JAOVYW010074195.1:0-15375 GCA_025775045.1 Hiodon tergisus
TTATTATTATTATTATTATTATTACTGGTATTACTGCCAATAATTGCCAATACTGCTGGTTGGCATGGTGACTTAGGTGCTAGTATTGGTGCCGGACAGAACCAGAGTCCTAGATTAGAATCCGTCTCGGATCACTGTCTGTGTGGAGTTTGCTAATTCTGTCTGTGTTATCATGGGTTTCATCTGGGTCCTGCGGTGTCCTCCCACTGCCCAAATACTTGCGAGTTATATGGATTGGCACCTGAGAAATTGGCCCTGTGTGAGTGGTTGTGTGTGTGTTTCTGTGTGACCCAGGCCCTGCGATGGACTGACGTCCTGCGCTGGGTGTTCCAAGCTTGGTTAGTAAAGCTGCTGTACTTGAATTGTAGAAGCCAAAACACAACACACATACTGTTTTACTAAACAATGACTTAATTTTATAGACAGCCCGTCATCCCAGGTTCTCGAAGTGTTCACGATAATGTACTTAACTGACTTCATCTACCATCAATGTGTAACAAGGACCTAGGGTATATATGGCAGAATTTTATTATTTTGGCATAATATAAACCATCACACATAAACTGTAGCAGTGAGGGAAAAAACCCCGAAACCTAAGCTCTGTGATAAGAATGTTAAATGTTATAAAAGCCAAGCATCACATAAAAAAACAGCCGAGGAACCGCTTTCAGCAGATGCCCCCTGCTGGTCCCCCAACGCCACTAGACTAGGTTATCTCCCATCTGAGACTGTCATCTACACAACTAATTATTAATTACTATACTGGAGACTTCAAGTAATGGGATTAAAATTATTTGTATATAGTTTTGGTAAAATATAGATTTATTTATTATTTATTCTGAGACCACTCGGGACATTGAAGGTCAAATCTTTTAAGTGACAGTACATAGAGTTACTGAAAAGATGCGTGTTATTATTATAAAGCAAGGGAAGGTTTCAGACATTTGATTTTACCAGTTACTCAGCAGTATAATCCAAGTAGCCTGAAGAATAACAAGACTTTTAAATTAATCCGTCAACGCAAAAGTATTCTATTACATGCACGTTGTGCAAACACACAATCCTTACGTTTTAATGAAAATATTTGGTTACAATACATATTACACATGAGTTTACAAACCAAATTAGACGCAGAGTTTGTCATTCATATTTCCATATAGTTGTTTTCTGTTAATCGCTATACTTCTTACTTTGTTGTAGCAATGGATTCTGGGTAGTAACACACGTGCTATGATGTAGGCAATGAAATGTAATTTTGTTTCTATCCTGGAATAAAGCCAGAACGGATAGATTAAGACGAAAATAAATAAATGAATTAAATGAATATCGCTGCAGGAAATACTGTCTCTAAAATTGGGCAGTCGCAAACACGTGAGTTGTAATGAACCGCCAGTCATTGCAACACAGTATTGTTATGATGAGTTATCGATTGTGTTATAACATTTCGTCTTCTTCTTAGTTACACGCTTTTCTGCTCCAAATGAAATTAGAAAACCGAAAATAAAAATAGCCAGTTCGCCTCTGGTTTTCTTCCCACGCATGCTCGGTATCTTAAGTGAGACTGTGCATTGCTCTTAAAAATGTAATTTTCCGCCATCAAAGTTAATTCTTGTTGTTTTGGATCGCATGCACTTTTATCAACTTTTAAAATTTGTAAATAAATTTAGTTTACGCTATATTTTTTACTATAAAACACATTTACCGAATTATAAATTAGTGTTGGGAATAGTTTATATTTTGCAAGTTTACATTGGCCACACCTATGGCGTGCCCTATTTATATTTAAGGAGGTGTATATATATATATATATTTTCTTTTTTTGCCTTTGGTGCATTTGTTGATGAGCCGGTGAGTACCCGGCTGTGTAATTTGATAGAGGCCTCCGGTGGGGCCATCGGGGAATTTTTGGCAGCAATGGATCAGAATTCAATCCAGGTAAACTCAATTCTAACCGTAACGTTATATTATTTTAAAAATATTTTAAATATTATTTTCAGCGTCACAGTTTTTACCCGTAGAAAGTAATAACATACTGAATTTTAACAGTGAACTGTATCGTTTTTGTGCACCAATACGTTTAAAAAGTAGCTCTGTATATTTTCGATTGATTGTTTGGCATTTTACAAATCTAAACTTCGTTACAATGTGGACTTCGCAATAATCGTGCTCTGTAAATTTTTGACTAAACTAGTTCTATTGGAACGTTGAGAAACATTTATTTGTGTCTTTATATTGAAATCCAAAATCTGTGTAAGTATTTTAGATTAATGATTCATTTAAAATATCGTTGTTAACTTGGAACCGCCGACATACGTACGTATTTGGGCTACGTAGACACGGGGTAATTTACGTTCGTGTATGAAAATCTAGTAGTTTTTAACCTGCGGTTATCGATTTATATCCGGATATGCTTAATTTTAAGAAGAAAAAATGCTGTGTTGCGAAAAACTGATTTTATTCCCTATAATTCAATCGTAGAGCCGATTTAGTCATGTGACGTTTTACACAAACGCCTGCCCTTGAAATGTATTCACTTCCCAGTCCTCTTCTATAAGTGAAATTAGAAGTAGATTAGAGCACTATTTACTGTTCGTTTCCAGATTTTGCAAGATTTTCCAATATATTTATATAACATTAATTTAGTAGCCCACATATAGTTTATTTGTATACAGATACAATAACGAATCAGAATGTCAGTTTTTTCATCGTTTGTTCGAATGATGGTGAAATATGTCACAGATAATAATAAAAATATATATATACCAAGTATATGTCTCTTGCACCGATTGTGTTAGATGTTTCGATGTTTGAAAAAGGTGAGGTGATCTATGTGAATATGCTATATTGCCAAAACCCAATCCAGTATTTTACTACTTCTGTAAATCAACAATGATGTGAGTAATTGTGTTAAACGGATTAATTTACTGCACTGCAGTGTTTTCATGAGGCCCTGTAAGTAATAATTTCTTTGAGGGGTGGTAGGTGGTTTCATAGCTAAGGAGTTAGTTATGTGTCTGCTACTCTGATGGCGGAGTTGAGAGCTGCCAAGTGACAATGTTAAAACTACCAGCAATGAAATGAGTAGTGTCACAACCTCTGAACTTGTATGTTCTTCTTAAAAAGTTAAAAAAAATGTATTGCCATTTATAGGCGTCTATCAAGCTGGTTTGTTTTAAACCTAATCAGTCTGTTTCAAGGTAAATTTTTGTCTCGTTTCAACGGATGGGAATAATGACTAACTTCATGACCCATGGTAGGGTAGGCTACTGGTGGTCTGTTACCATGATCTGTATATTAGGGAAGTCTCTTGTCACTGACTCTTGTCTTTCTCTTGGCAGTGGATTGGAGCTCCTTGTTTCCTGCGGGGCTCCTTTGCTTTTTACAAATCCTTCAGTTTCACGCCTGAAGCAGGTCTCCAGCCAAGTGAGTGGAGACTCGGTGAGTTCTACTTTGTGCGATGCGGACCACTGGAACCTGTGTGCATCGCGGAACTCGCTCTTTTGTGGGAGGACCGGGCACAGCGCCATCTGTTGGCAAGCTCCAGACTGTACTTCTTGCCGGAGGACACCCCTAAAGGCCGGACTGCAGACCATGGAGATGTAAGTCCAGGAGGAGAAGGAACAAACGGGGTTAAAATGCTAGCGTTTCTCATTTGGGCAGCTCGCATTTCATTTATTACTTTTTATTATCTACTGAACTTATGGAGGAGGTTATAATGTTGATGTCGCCTTAACAAAGAATAATTTATCTAGTCATTCCCCCAAAGTAGATGTGGTTGTAGTTCTTTACTGTTTCGCTACCAAAGGAGAAGTACGAGAAAAGGTGCCATCTGACATCATTCATTCAGAACTTGACTGCCTTGTTGCACTCGGTGAGCGGCATGATGTAGTAAAATGTAGAAAATGACTTTTCTTTCCTTTTTTGGGAAATTAACCTGGCTAACTGTCCCCTCTTGCCAAGGTGAAAACAAATTCTGCATTGCATTTTTGTAATCCAAGAAAAAAAAATTATATTGACATATATTGAGGGGTATTTGAGAGTTCCACAAATCCTAAAGAAAGTGCATTTGCTTTAGAGCCTAACAACTGCGTTATGGTAGCATCTGCACATTTATACCCAAAGCAAATATTAACCATCACTAAGTTTACATGTGATAGCAGTATAATAAAATAAATGAATAATTTCTCTTCCTAGTCCATTTAGGTGGGGGGACTTCAGCAATTCAGTCTTAAGACCAGGCTGTAGGTTCCCAACCTCCATCAACACCACTACGGTTTGTCTCTCTGTCTGCAGGATGAGGTTCTGGCTGTGTCGAAGAAGATAGTTATTAATCTCAAGGACCTGGTGAAGTGGACATGTCCGAAGAGCAGGCAGAAAGTCAGTGGGCACAATGGCCTGCCCGCAGTTAGACAGTCCCTTAGCCCTGGAGCCAAGGACTCCCCAAGAGACGTTGATGAGGGTGAGTGTGACATCCTGGGTTATTCTAGTGTCAAGTTTGTACAAAACAGTTGAATAAAAAGTCATTTGAGGGGCCAGTATTATTTTTCCTCTTTAGTTCGCCCCCAACCCGCTCTACCTAGCCATAATGAATGACAAGACCCAGAAACACTTATTTGTTTACCCCACGACTTATTTTCACTGTGAGAGCGTGTCATCGGCACTTAATCATTGCAGTCTGAGTGGCTTGACGTCTTTCTTTTGGCTCTGGAGAGCCGTGGCACTGTTACATATACACTAGAGCTTGTCTAATCGATTGGACGAATATAATTAAATGCAGTTAATGCAGTTGAACAGAGAACTGGAGACGAGCAAAAGTGATTTGTTTGACTTCGGCTGCTCTGATTGTACGGACGGGCACCCATACTGGCCGATGATGACTCTCTTTTCCGTCCTTGCAGTGAAATTGAATCAAGCCGGTGCAAATGGAATTCTAATTGGCGCATATTCTGTCGCAGGCCGGGCACCTCCGGAGAACCAGAGGGTGAAAGTGCTGAGTTACCCTCAGTACTGCAGATTCCGGTCCCTACAGCGTCGCATCCAGGACAGAGCTGGCTACCCCTCTCCGCAGGACCCACACCTGCTGGCTCTTGGGGGGATCCGAGTCGCGCACCTGAATACCAGGGTTCTGTATTGCAGGGATACCTTCAGCCACCCCAGTTTGGAAAAAAACGGCAGTGTTTGGAGCCACATAGGTGGGTTGTCTATGATGTCAATTTTGTTGAATGTGCTGTTTATAGACATGGCCTAATATTTTTATCTTTTCTTCCTTTTCTTTAAACCGGTGACCGCATAACCAAGTATAGACTCACTCTGTCTTTTAAAAAAAAGACATTTTACATACGCATCTTTAAAATTTCAACCGAGTGAGTCTATACTTGGTTTTGTGGTCATCGGTTTAAAGAAAAATAGCCAGTCTCTCCAGATCCTCTATATCAGTGATGATTCACCAGCCGAATAGTTTGATTAAAATCATCAGGCTGAAATTCAGCAAATTTGTTTTAGAAATTCTAACCCAGTGGGGCCTTTCTGATTCAGTGTCCTCACTCATAGTGAAGTGGTAAAATGTGTGCCTAAAGTCCAGCTATGCATCAGTCCCAAATGAAAAACTTGTTACCATTAGGTTTTAATTGTAAGAGGCAACAATTTGCTGTATCAATGTCTTTAATTTACGCTGTCATCTGTGCTTTACTTGAAGACCCTGCTTTATGTTTGTATGTCATGTCCTGCAAAAATACGTTTGTATGGGCAATTTTTCCTGCTTTAGGGTGTTCTTACCTCAGCCTGAAAGGTCGGCCCTGCAAAAGAAAATCCCGGGATGGAAAAGTGTTTGAGCCGTGGAACCAGAACCAGTCGGACTCTTGGATAGAGAGAATGAAGGTGGGCCCTTTTGTATGCAGCTATTTGTCTTGAAATGATACCATTGTAATTGGGCGTGAATGGCCGTTACAATTAACGTTATTAATCTGTTTTTTTGTGCCTGTGTAGTTATATTTTCCTATAATGTGAGATTAAATGCTCAGGTCTAGCCACAGTCACCAAAGCTACATACCCTGTAGCCCTGCTAAATCCTTCATGCTGTTTTATTATTATTATTATTATTTTTACATGTATTTGTTATTGTAGTATCGTTTTGGGGACAATTGTCTCACGCACTGGATGACTCCACCATTTGTTATGATTGGTGAAATACAAATTGATTAATTTTTTAAAATTGTTTTAAAATGTCCGTTTGATTGTTGCAAACCTTTTGCTAAGGTTGTATTGATTTGTCCATTCATGGAAGATGCAGTAAAGGAACAAAACGAGTTTCTGCCTATAAATGGGCCCCATAGTTTCAGAATAGCAGGATGTTTATCTCAGCATTGCTGTCATTCCCGTAGGAGAATGTGATGGGCAGCGTGGAGAGGCTGTGCGACAGAGGCTGGCTGAAACACACTGACAAGCAGCTCTTCCTGAACCAGCTGTACGTCTTCATGGAGCGTAGGGGCTCCCCCATCAGCAAGGTGCCCAACCTTGGATTCAAAAAGGGTGAGTCCCCCGCACTCTGGTTATCCATTTACAGTCTTACCACAAGTTCCCTGTACTGCATATTATTATTATTATTATTATTATTATTGCCTTTTATTTTTGGCCAGGATATGATTGGAGAAATTGAACCATTTCACGTCGGTGAATACATTTGCTAGTGTTGGAAAATGATTTCTTGTTTCCACAGTTGATCTCTTTCTTCTGTTTTCTGTGGTGGAAAGGCTGGGTGGTTATGAAAAGGTGAGTGTTGGTCTCCGCACAGTGAGACGTGCTGATGCGTTAATGTCTGCTCCTTGTGTGCGGAAAGGAAAGCACGCCGGAGAGGATTTCAGTGGTGTGGATATTACGGAGTGACGACTGTTTAAATGGGTCTTTATCCTTTTCCCTTTTGCAGGTGACGTCGCAGCGCCTCTGGAAACGAGTGTATAATGAGCTGGGGGGAAATCCTGAAAACACCAGTGCAGCCACTTGCACCAGGCGACACTATGAAAAGTGAGCCTAAGGGTTGCAGGAAGGGATCTGTTGTTTTTTTTTGTCTTGAAACGTGTGAATCCAGCGTCTGTTTTTATCTTTGTCCTCCTCACATCCCATTCCGTTTCACTCCCACCAGGTTAATAATGCCGTACGACCAGCACTTGAAGGGAGCCGTCGGAGCCGCTAATCGGAGCAAGCTGAAAGAGAGGGGAGGTAACGCGAAGCCCCTTCCCAAGGAGAAGAAACCGTGTGCCGTGGTAAGGTCTTTCTGTCCAGCGTTAACTTCGACCCAGTTCCTATTGCTCAAGGGCTCGGGACAAAATCGTTGGCGTTCTGCTGTTGTATTAGCTTGGTATGAACTCTTTATGACTCTTTGGTCAAGTCACGTTATTTAAATTGTATTTATTACGGTGTGACTGGTATCTGTACCAGAAACTTTAAGTTTATAAAAATTGAAATGCTGTGATATTTTTGAACAACTATTATGTATTTTTCCCTCTAAGAATATTAATGTAGTGCAGTAAATTAACTTTTTGCTAATAAAGATTTATTTATATTTTTTTACGTATATCAAGGAAAGGAAAGTTAAACCAGAAGGTACAAATGTGCCGAAGAGGGGCAGACCCAGAAGACGCCCCAAAATAACGGACAGGTCTTTGAGCAAAGCCGAAAAATCGGAGGACCAGTCCCAGCAGATTGGCGGATTCCGCTCGTCTCTCGGAAAACCTCCCATCAGCCTCCAGCAGGAGCGGTTCCCACCGCCGCCGGTTTCTAAGGAGCCGAATCCCAGTAGCCTTCCCATCTCCCAAGGCGTTTCAGAGTTGGAGAATGAAACCAGCTTGGACGCTCCCTCGTTGGAGAAGATGAGTCTGCCTTTTCCCGATTCTGGGGCCAAACGATCGCTTTTTGACGCCCCTCAGCTTCCAAAAACGGATCAGAGTGTGAAGGTGGAGTCATGTGATTCTCTACATGAGTTGCTTGCCGAAGAATCGTTGGGTGACATTGGTCTCTCAAAAGATCTGAGCACTCTGGACCACCTCAGGACACGTCTAGGTCTAACCATCACAACCGGTCCCTCTTTGACCTCTCCTGACTCTTCTGTAGCCATTAAACCCCCCTTTGAGCTTGTCCAGCCCAAGGTCAGTCCTGAGAAGAACCAAAGCAAGCAAGACCAGATCTCCCAGCCTTCGGGTGTAGCAGAAGACGGCACCCAGAAGTGCTTCCTTAACCACCCAGAATGTGTTAGCCAAAACGGCTGGTGCAAGCTGCCCCTGAAGATTCTCCCCGTCGACATTGACTGCAGCCTCCAGGTGCAGCAGCTGATGCAGACCCCACTCGGCTCCTCTCGGCTGAATTTGTTCACTCGAAAGTTGTCGGAGGTGCTTGCACAGGACCTGAGCAAGCCCTGCCATTCCATTAGCCCTCTGCCTGACGTTCGGGAACAAACCCTGCCCCTTAACCTATGCAAGTGCTCCACCACAAAGAGGTCAGCCCGCGATCTGGAGGCCAGGGTTCTACCACCCTGCCACGAGGCTGAAGGCGATCCCATGTCTGCCAAGAGGCTGAAGACCGAGTGGGAGGTCTCCAGTGATTCTGGCCCGGTTCTCCAAGCCAATGGCTGCCTGTCAATTTCCCAAGAGGAGCCCACAGACCTAAGCTCACCTGAAAGAGCCAGGGCTGTGTTCCACAATGCCGTGAAACCGTGCCAGACTAATCTGGAGCTGCGATCTCCATCGCCTGCTAAGAGTCTAGACGAATCAGCGGACCAATCTAGTTCATTAGGAGTTCCGGTTCAGTTAGACGGATGTCAAGAATGAAAAACTGGATTTACATTGAATGACTGAGTGTGGATCTGGACGGACAAGAACCACTGAGTGTAAATCAGTAAGTATACCAAGAGGAAGAGGGAATGCAGGGAATGTGCTTTTCTTCTTTTAGCGGGTGTTTAGGGACAGACTGAGACTACCACAGACTAGCAGGCTTCTTTTGCCATACGTTCTTTGAGAATCTGAATTTGACAAAAGTGAACAATGGACCCTCAGGATTGCCGTTTCTCTGGTTTTGGAAATCCTGTTGCAGATGCAGTTCTCGGAGCAAAGCTACTGTTTGCACATCATTATAGTTGGGACATGGATCTATTTTTAAAAAAAAATGATGTTATAATATGGAATTGTTTTTAGGAATAGTTTGAAACTGTACTGTTGTATTTAGTTTTCCTTGCAAATGTGCCTTAAAGAAAAAAAATCAGTGTTTAAAAGAAAGTAGCCCTCGCATAATGTCTAACCCGAGGAACATCTGTGTCCTTAAGAATACGCATGAAGAGATTCAGAAAATTCCACACTACCATTGTAAATTGATGATCAATAAATATCGCCGGAAACCTCAATTAATATCCCCCCCCCCCCCTTAACTGTCGCTCTGTTTTTATTTGTATGTATTTTTTTGTATCTAAAGCACACTGTTGGATGTCATGGTGGTGCGTTAAAAAGCATGACCGCCACGAGCAACTAAATGTTCCCAGCAGTGTTTAATATCTTCTCCTAAAGTGTGTGATTATACAGACAGAATCTTATCCAGCTATCAACCGTTTCTTCCAAATGGGATCAGCGTACAGTCTTTGCATGCAATAAGCCAATCAGTTCAACAAGCGATAACTTATTGAATATTGACACAAAACTTGATATCTATGGATGCGCGCATACTACACGGCACATTCGAACATGTATGTGACACGCCTTTTGCCGTGTTTCCTCCTTTTCAACTAGCTACTTGCAATCGTTTTTTATGCATTAACATTTCTCTGATAATTGTTTAAAAATCAAGTGTTACGGTTTAGAACTTTGTCGTCGTTTTTATCTAAAAGTGGGTAGTTGTCATTATTTTGCAGGATAATATGCAATTTGCCGTGGCAAAAGGCCTAACTCATCGAAATGAAGTGAATGGTGCCCTAATGGCATGCAGTTGAATGGATTAGTTTTTTACACTGATTACCGAGCAGACCTTTTTATAACTGGTCGTATTACTCGTGTGCCTGCCCCCCCAAATCAGTATGCAACAGGAAGGTACAATGCTGGAAAAGAAGTTGTTACACATTTTACTTAAGACATATTCATGTTAATGTTTTATCAATAAAAATGTTTTATCAATATGTGAAATCGTTTTATATATGTATATATTTTTTATGTTTCACCAGTTTAAAATGTTTTTTGTTTTAAATTAATTTTTTATAAAACATTCAAAGTTCCCCTTGATCTTAACGGGTAGGTACCGTTTCTGAGTTCATGTACCTCTTCAAATAACTTTCCACAGCTTTTTAATTCTTAATGTGTAACGCATCGATTCATATTTGGTTTCGGTATTTTATTACTGGATATTGTGCTAAGCACGCATTAATAAATATATGTTGAGTGCCATTTAAAGTAAATATTCTGCCATCTGTGGCATTGGTTTACTTTCCATGTGTTTGTATTGTGCGCAAACCCCCTCTGTTAATCCATTGGGTAACTTTTCTCCCTAGCTCTCATATGTGCCATATCATGTATAATTATCATTGGCCGTGAGCACTCTGTGTGTAAGTGTATTTGCTGCAGATCTTTTGCCGTGCTTGAGCATATTTCGGCTTTTTAAAATAATATCCTTAGTAGTAACTCATTATAACCACTAGGTGTCAGAATGAACACTTGGGCCTATCTTTTGCCCCCGTATTGCCCCCATTCCTTTGGCTCGTAATATACCGGTCGAAGCACAGTTAAAAGGTTGGATATAAATGACAAGAAGAGTTTATACACACTTCTCGTTTTATGTGTCCATCCTGTAAATACATAGGTGTGTCAGTGATTTGCCAGGGCTGATTACGTCTCATGAGTGGGGTTTTTTTTCGACATATTGCTCATGTTTAGGGAATCCAACAGCCAGGACTAATTTCTGCGCAGGCACTTGGCATGCACTAACTTAAGTGGGGTGGGTCCCCAGTGACCTAGTGACCTATGGACATTCTGAAACCTGAACAGAAGACATTCCTGCACCGGAAGTTCTGAATGAATTCCAAAGCTAGCTCTGACCTCCATTCTAAAATATTTCACTGGAGAGGAAATGGACACATTCCAACCCTTGCGAGAACATTGCGGAAAATTTGCCCGGTAAAAATGCCCCAACTCTCAGTTCAATAAACCACTAATGACTTTCTCTTGCAGAATTTGTGTACAGATTACTGCAGCAGAACGGTATGTTTCCAACACAGTTAGGGCTTTTGCTTCTGGTCCAGGCATTTGTTACCTTCCGAATTAATGTTGTGGTCTGTTCCAAGCAGGGTTTTTAATCTGGTTGTCTGGTTGAGTTGCAGCTGTTACACTGAGCTATAACCACTTTTTCAGTTTGTATAAATGTATGAACATATGACATTAATTTCCTTAGCAGGCACTATGTAATCCACCAACTTATGTGATTGGTCTGAATTATCGCCTGGATAATGTTTTGGCTACGAGTGTGCTACTAGTGCAGATCTCAAATAGACAGCAGGTGTTTAAAACGAACCCAATCATTGAAGTCAGCAGTTAATAATTAAATTGTACAGTGAATTAAGTAATTTGAATTTCAATTAACTTAACTGAAGAGTAAAGTGTAAAATAGGGCTTCTTCTGGCAAGTTGATAATAACCAATAACCCCGGGGGGGCTGCTGGCAGTGTCATCGAGGGGGGCGTGCCTCTCCTCCAATCAGTGCTGAACCTCTCATGCAGTACTGTAGCCTGCAGTGTGGATCGAAGGCAACTAGGATTACAGGAGCCTGGTCACATTGTTTCAACCTCCCCGCGTATGGTGGTGGGGGTCGTAGCCACAAGCTGAGATGCTTTAACGCTGACAGTTCCAAATTGGCGAAGGGGAATTACAGATTGCCTCTCTCTGCAGCAGATTCTTGTCCTGTTCCTGGCAGCGGCACCAACTCGATTTCCAAATATTTTAAGATGGTATGCAAAGTGACATACATTAATTAACAAATGTAATTATAGTCTCTTCTGGTAACAGAGGTGAGGTGATTAATATTAAAAACTTCCCTGAATTGTGGTGGATTAAATCTGAATACAAAAATATTGGACCAACCAGCGTTGTCCTTCCGTTTTGTTAGTGGCGATCTATATAAATATGAACTGCGTGTGAGTCATGACAGATTCAGTCTATGCTTGTTTTATTCCTGATTTGTATGCACTGCGTATAACGGAGTGATTGGGAATGTTCTTCTCAGTTCTCTACCCTATTTAAACAATGAATCCAATTCATTGTTTTGTGCTGAATGAATTGCTTCTCTGGCAGATCTGTGCCATGCTTGTGGGCAGGATGCCACAGTGGCTAAGGGGCAGAGATGTGTGGAAATGCCATGGCCCAACGGGTTGTTTTCGAGTCACCCGTCACCAAAGGCAGTTTTTTTAGCCAATGTTTGCGGAACCCCACTGGTCACTTGTTTAACCTCATAATCTCTATGATTGCCACATCTTCTTGGGGGGCTGAAATTTGCTGGGACTGTTATAACTATAGAAAAAAATGTTCAATGCCACAGATTAGATGTAAGGGGGATGTAAACGAGGAACCCGGTCTCCTGCTTGAGTGATTTATTATCGTTACAAACCTGAGATTTGACCGCAGTGTCCATGAACAACAAACATCCGTAACGGAACCAGTCCAGCTCTTAGAAGGGAAACAAAACTTTTCCATAACAAGATAAACTATCTATTACATTAAACTATGTTAGTGTTGAATTTGATCTATGGATCAGTTACTGCAGCTTTTGATGTCCAGATGATTTATGTTATGAGTTATTAAGTAAACCCCGCATATCAAAATGGTACTGTTGTAAACTGTAAATGAAGAAATCTAGGGGGCTATTAAACACAATTTATAGAAGACAGCATTTGATTTTGGCCTTCCCTGTTGAAATATTCAGTTTTTCTCCATTCTTTTGTCACTTCTGTTTTTACAAATTATGGTACCGAGTAGCATGGGATCTCTGCCCTTGTTGATTTATCAAATAAACACTAGAAAATGTAATAATTCTGCCAGTTTCAATAATCACGGAAGATTTAAAAAAATATTATTAGTATTATTGTTAATATTATTTAGGAATGTTGGGTATGCCTATAGCTGGGATTGAACATTTTTATATATAAATTGGGATATTGTGCAGAAAGGAAACTACATTAGGGATGGAAGTGAAAACAGTTTTCTCTCCCTTTACATAACCCAAAAAGTGAAGCGTTTGTAGAGGCGCTAGGACCCAGCAGTTATAATTTACAGACTTTATTGAGTTTTAGCACTAGGACCACGGAGCTTTGCTAGGTAAGCGAGGAAAATCACCGTCGTCTTTGTTTCAGTTAAAATATCTGTCCCCCTACACTCTGCCTATTTGCCGTCTTTCCCCATCTCCTTAGTTATTCTTTCACATTGTTATAACGGTCTGGATGACATCAAACGCGCTGATATGGCTGTGAACCTCAGCAAAAACAGACTGGACCTTCTGACAGCTTACCAAGATGTTATTAACGAGACATCACCCACTGATTGGTAAGCATATTAAAACATATATATATATATATATTTATGGGATTCGTCTTTCCTTTATTTGACTGCTCCGTCTGCTCGCGCAACAGCAGGCGTTGAAGTATTGGACGATAACGATGCGGCTAGAAGTGTTAAGATACAGCTATGCAGTATTGCCAATCTTGGTTTAGGAACATGCAAAGTTGACCATAGTCAACGCTTATCGTGGACATAATGTATTTTTAGTGCCGAAAAATAAAAAGGTTTATTTATAATCCAAATAATGATGATAATAACAATAATAACACAATAAAACAATACATTTTATAACGATCATGCTTTTCCTTAGAGTTTGGGGTTTATATGTATCATCGGACGATGAAATATGAAAATATGCATTTGCCACTTTTCTAACAGACAACCTACCGCATTACAGTTACCGCGAAGGGGGCGCGACATAAAATAGGTTCTCGTCGTTGCTTCTGCAGAATGTCATGAAAATTTTAAACTTGCCATTTGAGCGAAATATTGCGCACGAAACCGCTTACATCGGGCATCACATTGTCTGATGGCACTGCATGCAACTGTGTCGAAAATGCAGAATTTTGATAAATAAAATGCTCCGTCCTGTCGACAACCTGCAGTGAGGCAATATATCAGATATTTAGATCGAATCCAATCTCGGTAACGTTTCATAAATCGAAAGCCAAACGCTACATCTCGGATCTATATCATTAGCTCCAGAGATGAGAATTGTTGATTGGAAGCGGGGTTATATGCAAATTCTGAGGGACGGGAAACATTAACAGGTGATGAGTGTTTGTATTTAAACAAATACACCACCTTTACATAAACAGTGATTTCGGTGTATATAGTTAACTACTCAGCGAGAGTACGAAGGCTAGTTCATTCAGTAAATTCACCAGTAAAGCGCCTTGAAAAGCGCGCTGAGCTTTAAT
Organism: Hiodon tergisus; assembly: GCA_025775045.1. NCBI lineage: Eukaryota > Metazoa > Chordata > Actinopteri > Hiodontiformes > Hiodontidae > Hiodon > Hiodon tergisus. The sequence goes on from JAOVYW010074195.1 coordinate 14,491, forward strand.
TAGTCAAGTTGGGTTTTTGTTAGTCGGTAGAAAAAAAATATTCGAATTTTAATTTTTTTTTAATTTGAACCAGACATTTCAAAGGTTTGTGTTTGATGTCCATATTAATGATATTCACCAACTATGGTAAATTTATTAGTTGTGTGTCTGATGGATTAGAAGAACCAAAATCTTCAGAACGTTTCATGAATCCGTTGCCTTATAAGGCACTTTGGAAATGAGCTGCTGGTGGTTGACTTCAAGACACTTTGATTTTAGGGTGAAGCTGAATATTAAATGTCTTGTCATAGAATACAGTGACTGGGACGATGCACTCTGCCCTCAAGAAAAAAATCAGATTGAGTGTTAATTTTTTATTACATAAAGCAAGAGATAATTTAGTGAAATTAAAATACTTGTGGTTTGTATTTAATTCATTTTGCAGTATGGCTGCTTTCTAAGGGAACATTTTTGTTATGTAAAGAGAATATTATGGATGATGGATTTTGAAAATATTGCCTAAAACAGAACTGCTTACTTTAAACTGGTGATATGGAGGTGTTTTTTCTTAGTTAGCTTTCTTCTTGGTAAACTAAATGCTGTAATTTTGACTCCACAACTCATTTAGTTTTAAAACCACTCTTTAAATAAGGCTGCACCACTGTTAAAATACTACCATGACATCTCCCCAAATTTGGTCACGGTTGTACACTACTACTTCAACTGTTAAATATAAGACGGATTAAAGGTCTCCCTCCTAATGTGTCCCCCCCATATTAAAACTCAAATTGAGATGAAGGATGCAGCAACTGTTAACAATTCAGTTCACTTGTCTTAATCTTCTCTAGTTTCTCTTGTTAAGTGCAACAACTGCCATGCAATGCCAGCCTAATATATATATATATA
>JAOVYW010074198.1:0-18669 GCA_025775045.1 Hiodon tergisus
ATTTATTTTGGGTTGAGGGAGTAACCCAGGACTTTAGGCAGCCTTCAATGGGGAAAACAAACGTCCATGCTGTATTTGTTTCTAAATTCAAAAATAAAACCCTAAGAACATATTGATCATGAGAATGGCTCATTACTGCGTTTCGCTGAAAACAGGTACTGTGTCCAGAAAGGGAAAAAGTGGCTCAGTTTCAAGCCAAAATGCTCCAGAACAGGCTCCCACTGCGTGCATTGTTTACAGACCTCTTCTGCGTTCTCAACACCAGGAGCACCTGAAGTGGACAATTAAGTAAACAAACAAGCCCTCGTTAGTATGCTAATCTCTGAGGTTGTACTTCACATCGGGGGAACCATCCGGGCAGGCACTGGTTCAACCCGAGTACCGACTAATCCAAAAAAAACAAGTAAAAACGGGACAAAATTGCCCACTGTGTTTATTTCCGGGGCTGCTCCTGGAAATCTCATTTTCAGTTACCATTCCCCCACACAGGGATTATACCCAGAATATATCGCACGATCCTCGACTGACAGCTCTCGGAACACGCTAACATGCCGGTAAGCGTGTAACGTTCGTCTGCTGAGGAGGGCGCCACGCGTGGGTCTGAGAACCTGAGCTTTGTAGGTTTGTCAGCACAAAGAGCACAACCAACGACGACAGCAAGCTCACAATAACTACACGTGACATGTAAACCCCCCGGCCATTCATAAGAATAAAACTTAGGTTTACTGGGAGAAACAGGAAACCTGTTATTCCAAACATGGTTGTATGTTACAGAGAGTGTACAGATTTTTAAGATTTTACTTTTTTTTTTTAAGAATAAGAACATAGCTACAATGTTAACCGATGCTGGGGCTTACAGCAGCAGTCTGAATCCATTTGTGCAGCGTTAGGGCTTGGGTTACCCCTCACTATCTGGAACCTGAAAGGGGGAACAGCTTGTAAATACCGGGTGTAAAGGCTCTTTTAAACCACCAAGGATGCAAAATCTTCCATTCAATCCTTTCCGAAGTACAGCCCTGTCGCAAATATGAAAGTTGCTCTACTTTCAGTCACAGGGGAGCTACTGCCCATCCACTGTTATTATTACTGATGGCCAATTTCCTTCCATTTATTTAAATTCAGCAAAAACATCATAAATATAAAAAGGCCTTGCGACGACACTTGGATTTATATTTCATGTTTTATGGCAGGCGCACGTTAATGATTAGAAATGGCTTGCTTTATAGTTCTCTGAGCATACTTTGGAGGAAAGTGTGCACCGTAAAACACTTTACAATCTGAAAACATTGATCTTGAAGTCCAAGCTCAGTGAGAATAGACTGTCCTTGAGTGCTGCTCTTCCCTCCGTCTTTTTTAGAGGGAGGGCCATCAATAAAAATGCAATCCGAGACCACCACAGCGTAATACTTCACAGCTCCTCCACAGTGTCTCCACAGTTGCCTGTTGCTATGAGGAGCTGGAGGAACTGAACTACACTGAGGCTAATGCTTTTTAATACATCATCGTCACTCTGCCCGTATAAATTGGTTGTAAGCAATGATAGGGGGAGGAGACTTTGCGTTGTCTGAGGAAGCTAACCTGATCCTTATGAAAATAGCTGTGGCCAACGGTTAAAACAATCTCCGAAAGCCCGTTGGATGCAGCCTTCAATGGCTCGGTTTTGCAGCCAGAGGTTTTTGAAAATGCTAATCCGTGGAACGCCGAAGTATTGGTATAATCACATACCTGGAACTAGCCCATTCATCGATGGTCTTCTGAAGATTTTTTTGGTTGCACCCCCCCATCGAGTTTAAATGACATAACCATAATTAGCTTTTTATCAAACATATAAAATTCATCTCATCAATTGAGTATGTCTTTTGCCTCATCAATCTAAAAAAATCTCTATTCTTCCTATTAGATCACTACCTTTTCTTTCCAGATCCTGTTGTAAGGTCATTGGTTTTATGCTACCATTAGCTAAAGTTAGCTATGTTAAACATTGAGGCCCATTTTTGCTGTCAACTGCAATCAAAGCAAATACAAAATCCACGTAGCTCGTCATATCCTCAGATTTTTTCCTCTGCTTTGCTTTCTGTCAGTATCTGATTTCATCATATGAGTACTGACCAATATTAAACAAAATAAAAACAACAGAACTTCTGATAAACTCCAGAACCACCTTATGATGACAAAAACTGAGAACAGCACACATTGTCTTTATGTCAAAGTGTTACACATGGACTGTCTTGTAATGCATATTGCTTCCTTTATTTGTTTTTAAGTGCCTCCCATCTGGTCCATCTGACATTCATTGTGCGGACTGAATAAGCACATTCATGCAACACGAGAGACGTTGAACAACATACATATTAACATTGGTTAATTATTAAAACTAAAGGAACCCCTTAAACATACCTGAAAATCGTGTTCTGCAATTCCTTGTCAGTATGTTAACAACAAGTTGCCATTGCTATCACACGCAATGCGACATATGTGTTTTATACATTTATCCTCAGGCTTCGTTTAGCATGAAATGGCCCGACAAAACTGGTCTATTCACGTTCTCTGAACGATTGAGAATGCTTGATGCAAAATGGGAGATATGTTGTGTAATGATGATGAGCCCTTCTGAAGCTCGGAGCCCGACATTTGTTCATTTTATCTGATTTCTTTTTAATGTTGTCTCATCATCTTCAACGAGCTGGTGTCAATCCCACACCCTTGAATTCCCTAAATGTTTTGACAGAATGTGTGTTGTGATTAATAAATAAAGTAAAAAGAAGGGCTAACCGCCTTTTCTTTCTGGAGGTTTCCTGCGGGTTCCCCCCCCACATCTGACAAATCATTTGTATTGGAATACCACCTGACACAGGCAGATTTAAATGAAATATGGATAACATTTACACTTCCCTCGTATTTAGAGTTTAAAAATACCAAGATGCCTTTTTAATCACCAAGTGGGGTAGGAACCAGATCCAGGCTGAAAACTGCTGAGCGAAGCTGGTATTAATCAAGCCTGTCTATTCTCCCTCCCTACTCTAATCTACAAAGACGAGAAAAACAAAAAAACAAATAATAGTATAATTTCAAACATGTCATTCATCAAAAAGATGAGGGCACTGTGTTGTCAGTTTTCTGCTTGCAAGAGACTGATTCTTTGGAAATTATAATCAAGCCAAGGATATGGCAGTGAAAATATTCACCCAAGCATGTTCACCCATAAAGTACACATCTCACATGTCTCACAATGGTGACAAAGCGGGGGGGGGTTGGGTTTACCTCATCAAAATGTGGGAAAGGGTCAGCATGGTATTGTTCCTCCAAGAAAATATGGGCCAGAAACAGAATCTGAAAGAGAGAGAGAGAGAGAGAGAGAGATAAGTCAGACCTGGTGAGGGTCAATGTCACAAACGGTTAACGCAAAGCTACTAAAGAAACAAGATGCTTTGTATCATCTCAATTTCCCCGATTAAGCACTCACTGCACACCCAACCAAGAGCATTATCTCAATGATCCACTGACTGAGCATCTTCATTTGATACATTAAATCCTTTACCACTGAAGCTACCGCCTGTCTTGTGCATGATAGCCTTGGCTGAGTTTTTAAGTGCGTTGGAAATGCGAAAGCATGAAAAGTTTATGCCCAGGGAAAGGAAAAGTATTGCCAAAATCCATTTCTTTAAATGCCTCTGATTGGAATTCGCTGATCTAAAGTTCTCATGGATGGACGAAGAGATTTTTTTATTTGTATACACAACGGCGAGCGGGAACTGGGAAGTGCATCACTGTCTTTGGGTTGAGAAAGTATAACATAATTATATGCTATATTAATGAGGCATCTTGTTTGTGTCCAATCACCTTCTGCCAAATAAGTTCTAATTAGATTTACTAAAACTCCAGATTAGGCAAAACATGTGTCATTTAGATGCCTGGCTCATGGCCACGTTACATACGCACCATGACAAAGCCAGAACGGTTCTTTTTGTTTTTTTGTTTTTTTTATTTTGCCCGGGCAAGAACGTGAAGTCTTTATGTTCAGCTTATTTATGTTCCTAGATTTTCTTTAGGCCGAAATCCCCATTTTCAGATCTTCTCACAAGCTCCATACAAAATATAAAAATAAAAATAAAAACGGGTGGATTTCCACATACGCGAGATAGCATGAGAGCACATTGTTTTCTGTTTTTGGGTGAACGTTGGACTTCATAGCCAAACATGCAGCTGGTGTTCTGTTGTAAGTGTACTGTGGCTTGCTAGAAGATCTTTCAGCGTGTGCACTTTCATTAACCGTGGACAAGGCACACGTATGAAAGCCCCCATCTGCTGCTATGATAATAGAGGAAAGCTACCCTTTCGCTAGTTTCATCTTCAATTCCCCCTCCAGATGTATGTGTACGCAGTTAAAAAGGCAGCTGTATTTGATCAATACCAATAAAGCCATGGTAGTCATGGCACTCCCTGCAGACCAGTGCCCTCTGGGCAAATATGAGGCTTCACTCCACATTCTGTGATATCTAGACGCAACGCCATTTTATCAGAGAATGTTCTATAAAAAAATTTAAGATAACAATCCCATCCCCCGATGACGATCAAGCCACCCTAATAGAGAGAGAAGCCACCAGGAGACCACGCCAGCCTTGGATACTACGCCACTACTCGATTACTGTGATCGATGGGTACGGGCCTATCCCATGTAATAAATAATAAACGGTTGATTTCCAATTATTGCCCTTAACAGTATTCCCTAAGCAGATCAGTGCTGCTGTCAGTACAGTAGGGGTACCCTCCGACCTGCCATGTCAATAAAACCGCTCTGAATTAATAAAACATACATCTGCACTTCTACTGAAGCAGTTAATTAGATCTAACTCCAAAGCCTACATCTGGCCCAAAATATCACATCCCTTCTGTTTTTTATCTGGAACGATAAGCAAAGGCGACAAGAACGAGACAAAGCCCACTCACTGGTATTAGTTTAAAATATCACTGAGAAGGGAAACTCTGGGGTTGGGGAAAATAATGGACTACCATGTTTAAAAAATAAATAATACATTTTTCCATGCAAGTACAATCATAGAAGAAACGCTATATATTTTTTTCCCTTCCTTAAAATTCAGCATAATTTTCAACTGTGAAGTCTAACTTTTTATTTTTTTCAGAAAGTAAACATTATTCACTGAGTAGGGTATATCTACAATATCATTAAATATAAACGTTTTTGAATACTCAACAGAGAAATCGCTACTGATCTTTCTCTTTTAATACCGCAGTTGACAGCTGTTCCCTCTTCACATTCCCACCCAGACACTAGGGTGTCTCTTATAACTTATAATATTGCTTCTGAAATGAAAAGTAACCAGAAAATGACGCGTTTTGACACAGGTGCGTCTTGAGAATAAGACGGTGTCTTCAGCAAAGCAAGGAGTCAGGAAAAATTCACTGGGTGGGTGAAAGTTAGACAACTAAAGGACTCTGAGAGAAACTCTGCAAAAATACTTTAATCCCAGACTTTCCATTTCAGCACTCCCTAACACACGGTCTGTTGGTGTTAATTAGGAGCCTGTTTTTAAATACTGTGGAGGGGGAGAAGAGAAAGTTGCTGAGTGTGTGTGTGTCTGTTTGTGTAAAACTCTGTTTTACTGTTTTACTTAATTCAAAAATTAGGTAACAGCACCGGATCTATTGCCAACTGCAGATTTAGACTACCAAGCAATTATCCCCATAAGGTATGCGGGATATTTTGACTCGTTTGACTAATTGTCAAATAATCCAATAAGAAAGCAGAGGTACAGGTTTAATATAGCTGTAATATATTAATATTGTGGTGAGGAAAAAGGGAATGCATTTTCATTGACCCAGAGAAGCGTTTCATCCTAAAACTGGCTTTCAACAGCAAGAGAAACGGCTTCTGGCCCTCTTGCTGAGTCCTCGGGGACACATCTGGGCATTAAAGGTGCCGGTTTTATCTTCAAACTCAAGCCATGTGGATCTCTTCTTCATTAGACTGTGACCATATAAAGGTCACTCGGACAACCGGTGTCCCGGGTAACGCACTGGTACAGCGTCCCCTCTTTTCAACTGGCTCCCCCTCTTCCCTCCGTCGCTCGCCGTTGATACGGCAGATTCACGCAAAGTTACAACTACACATTAACGCAATTCAGACGCCAGCGGCAGGACTGTAATTTCCTCCAGGGTTTAACAAAAGTTACATAAGCTAAAAAGACCTGAATTGCTTTATGTCATGTAAAGCTTGCCAGCCCTCATTAAAAATTCACCCTTTATTCATAATGAAAGACTTGTCATGCTTGAGGAAATAATGGGACACATTCTATGGGCACAGAGATATAAACATGCCTGAGAAGGCAAGAAAATTACCTTTACGTTTCTATATCTAAAAGCACACAAAGTGTGTATTCTTTGTCGATAAGGAGCTCCGTTGTATCCAAACGATCAGTTTTGCCTTTCACATAAGGGTTACGTCGTTGCTTTCCGATCGAGGAACGTCAATAGCTCTGTTTCATCACATTTTTGTACTGTATCTTAGAATCTGGCTCAAGTTTTTCTGGGGGACATTCTGATGAATGATTTATGAACCTGAAAGTGCATTTGTCTGCAGAATCAGCATTGCTCAGATGAGATGCCACAGCATTCCATTGTGAAAACGAATGACCGTACCGAGCTGAAGTTGACTACAGTTTAAAGTCAAGCTTTAGTATGAATGCGGGCAATTGCGCTGCATTGCAGTTTAGCCTTAATTTGTAGTATTGCATGTGGACAAGTCTGACATTTTCTAATTTCTGATGAATTTAGTGCCTGACAACGGCGTTCAGGCACCAGAGGGCAGAACCTGCTGGCATCAGTTAATTGAAGTTAAGGTGGGACCGTACAGCAATGAGATTGAATCAGGCCGTGGGATAAACATCAGGCATGCCACACGTTGTAAAGATACATTAATGACGCGACAGTCATCTCAAGACATAGGATAATTCCATTGTACGGCTGGAATATTGCATTGACCTGGCAGACACCCGTATCTCCGCCGTACCGCCTACTAAAGAAATCGGCGGATGAAAGGCCACCGATAACACAGCATTTTTACAGTGGCAATTTTTTCAAGGTGCAAGAGTATCGCCCCGGCTTGGACTTGGACCAGCAGCTTCTTGGGCGCAAATGAATTCCAGTGTCCTGGCAGCAACCGTCGCTTCTAAAAGTTAACCTAAGGTGTGAGATTAGGATCTATGGGTGGGAATCGTCCAGGCAAATTCTGCCTCAGCCGGGGTAGCTTAGCGAGCAAATCACAGGGGTGACAATGACAGAGCTACAGTGTCAATCCATCAGTCATTCAGAAAACTCAATTAAAAGTTCCCCTCACTTCTTGCTTGGACAGGAAACTTTAATTGAGGAACCGTTGGGAGGGGTTTTGTATACAGCTCTGTGTGACTCATGGGGGCTGACAGTGTTCTTTCTTCGTGCAATTTGTCTGACGACTCAGTATGTAGGCCCAAGAATAATAGCAGTGCTTCAACTTTAGCACAAATGAACGCTGTTCATATTACTGGTTACTATAATTCATATTTAGATGGGTATGGATATTGCATTTTATGGTACATTTTTTCCACTTCATTTCAACTCCATCTGGCCCACAAACTTTACAAGAAGGATGATTCAATTTATTTTTCTCCTTTATTTTAGCAGAGCAAGCCAATAGATTAACACGATGGCTGCAATTGAGGTTTGGATATGGAAATAATGCTAATTATGTATACTGTATGTAATATATACATACATACATACATATATATATATACACACACACACATACATATACATACACACATATATATATAAATGATTAAATGAATAAATGATCAGTATTTTTATGCCTATTGCATTACCTTTTAGACAACATAAAAATGTTTCTAGTGTCTTTGTTTACTTGTGCTTGGTTAGACGTTGGCTAGGTGGACCTGAGGCAAAATACAATTTTTAAAAACAAATAAACGATAGTTCTAGTTATCAGAAAAACCGTACATATGCCAGGTTAGCAGTGCTTTGTGGAGCTGAATAGTAAATACATCGATCAGCCACACATTCAAACTCAAAAACAGTACACAAGGTTAAAGAGAAGACAGAAGGTTTCTATGATCAGTCTAGTCCAACAGTCGCCCTATTTCTTAATTTAGACTGTGGGAGGAATGACACCTCTGCATACTTCTCCATCAACAGCAAGCTTAATGTATCCAACAGTGTGGGTGTGGCATGTTGTGGCATGTTGTGGCATGTCATCCAACCCCAGAAAAAATATGTCACTCTTTATAAAAGCACCTTTCAGCATCCCCGCTTTTCGCACACAAAAACCCCCCTGAAATGCACAATGAAATACTGCAAGGATTAATGTCTCTTTCCTCAAGGCTGTCTGAGCCATCTCCACCACAGTCACGCAACACTCAACAAGGACCAACCAAAAGGACATCTAATAAGAATTGTAAATGTGAGAACGCCCCTACAACCTTCTTGTGCACACACACGCACACACAGACACACACACGGACATGCATGCACACACACACACACAGACACAGACACACGGACACACAGACACACAGACACACAGACACACACACACGGACAGACACGGACAGTTCCATGAGGCTTTAGCGCCATTACACAGGCCCTATGCATTATCGATAAAAAGAAAAGCGGGTGACAACAAACAAGCAGGTCAACATCTTTATTTAAACTGCTGCTTCACCACCTGCTCTAGTGCACCTTGTGACCCTACCTTCATTTGATCTGAATTACGAGCACTTCAGCCCAGCTCCAGCAAAGTTCTTCACTTTCATTTTTAATCGGGTCAGCGGTTCAATCAAAATCAATTTCTGCATAATGGCGACGCGGGAACCGCTAATGCAAATTTAAAATAAACACATTAAAAAACTAGATGCCACTACCTCCCTGGAGATGAAGAACGGTGAAAAGGAGTTCAGTCAGACTGAGCATCAATGGCGAGCCATCACGCAATCTAATGAGTATCAACAGGAGAGTGGACGGACCGTGCTGTGCCACCGCTGCTCATTCGCTCATCCTTTTTACATGATAATGGCCAGTCCGCTGAATCGAGGAGCTAGGGCCATTCACGATGCTCACAATTAAAATATCTTTATTTATTTATCTCCGTTTGCACTTAAAGGAGAAACATTCTCCACGGTAGAAAGAAGAGCAAGCCATTTTCATGAAAGTTCTCGTGAGTAGTATTTAGTAGATACACCAATCAGCCATGACATTATGACCACCTGCCTAATATTGTGTAGGTACCCCATTTGCCGCTAAAACACCTCTGACCCGTCGAGGCATGGACTCCACTAGACCTCTGAGGGTGTGCTGTGGAATCTGGCACCAAGACGTTAGCGGCAGATCCTTGCTGAAAGAGGCCAATGCCATCAGGGAATACCGTTGCCATGAAAGCGAGTACATGGTCTGCAACAATGCTTAGGTAGGTGGTACGTGTCAAAGTAACATCCACATGAATAGCAGGACCCAAGGTTTCCCAGCAGAACATTGCCCAAAGCATCACACTGCCTCCGTCGGCTTGCCTTCTTCCCATAGTGCATCCTGGTGCCATGTGTTCTCCAGGTAAGCAACGCACAAGCACCCGGCCACCCACGGGATGTAAAAGAAACCGTGATTCATCAAACCAGGCCACCTCCTTCCATTGCTCCGTGGTCCAGTTCTGATGCTCACGTGCCCATTGTAGGTGCCCATTTCGATAGTGGCCAGGGGTCAGCATGGGCACCCTGACTGGTCTGAGGCAACGCAGCCCCATACGCAAAAAACTGCAATGCACTGTGTGTTCTGACACCTTTCTGTCAGAACCTTTAGCATTAAATTTTTTTGCAATTTGAGCTACAGTAGCTCGTCTGTTGGATTGGACCACACAGGCCAGCCTTCGCTCCCCACGTGCATCAACGAGCCTTGGCCGCCCATGACTGCCGGTCCCAACACACCAACTTTGAGGACAAAATGTTCACTTGCTGCCTAATACGTCCCACCCACTGACAGGTTCCATGATAATGAGATTATCGGTGTTATTCACTTTACCTGTAAGTGGTCATAATGTAATGGCTTATCGGTGTATATCGATGCATTAAAATAGAAAATACGGTTACATAATGTACGGTTAAATAATGTATCATTACATCATGGACCTATGGATCAGCCTCGTTTTGGTGAACCGGCTTCTGCTGGGGTAGATTAGTAGGAGGACTGTGTGCAGTTGTGCCATAGTCACGTGATGGTGACCTGGGCTGCTTAAAGGAAATACACACTGATCACGTCCAGGAAGCACAATCAGCACTGTGCTCCTGCAGCCCTTAATTAGCTTGGGGAGCAAGGAGAGGGAAGCAGCGCAGCGCTGTTGTTAAAAGAACAGCACTGGTGGCCTAGAGGTTGTTGGTTATAGGGGGCATTGCCATGGTAGACTGAACGTAAGTTTTACAGCGGTTCAAATTAGTACAGCAGGATCAAAACCGATGGCATTACAGCACACGGATACCTGTAAAGTGATTACGAAACATTGCTGATACCAGCCAGAAGAAAAAAAATATAGATTGGTTCTAGGTCTTTAACAAAAGTACATACAGCCTACGCTACAAACTATAAGCCCAGTAACATTTGATCAAGTTAATACAGGTTTCAAAAGATTGATTTTGTTGTCCAACTCTGAGTTAAAAGCTTCAAGCTTCTTCATACCAGAGTGAGTGTAAATGAACATTAATAGAGGGAAATAGCATAGCGTACACACCCCTGTGAGTGGCGGTCAAAGTGTAGTTAATGAATGTAATGGACTTTGCTGGGAGGTCCACACCCTTAAGCAAAATTGATGATGTCAGTGTCTTTTAGCACAGGAGACTTGAGTTTGATTGCTGCTACGGTTGAAAAGTACCTCCACCATAATGTATCCCACAGGAACCGTCCATGACAACAGCAGATGTAACAAGGTAGGAAGTTGTTGTTTTTTTCAGTTCAAAACTACTCCTTTATTGTAAGTTAACACAGGTTTCCGGCATATGTAACAATCCCTTTCACCATATGACTTATCATCATCTGAATTGTTAAATACCTGTGTAGCTAAGGAGACGTGGATTTAACGTGACATCATCGGAAAAACTGATATTTACAGAAACAAGAATCCAATTAAGCAGGGGAGATATAGAAAACAAGTGTACAAATCAATCTCACCAGTCAGCGTAAATCAATGTGCAATTTAACAACCCCTGACATTAATCCGCTGGTCAAACCGGTTAAGTTCCAAAGATCCAAGCTTATTGGGACACCACAGATGCCTGCATCTCATCTAGTGTCTACAAATCCATTACCGTCTACAGGACAAGCGGCAGGCGCTTCACATAAAGCTCAGTCATAATGGCAATAAGAACGGATTAGCGAAACAAATACAATAAATCTGAAAACGAATTACATGAATAGATTACGTGGAATCCACATGCGGTACCTGTTCACAGTTTGCAGATGCTTCGCGAGTTGGGCGAGACGTTCACAGGAAAAGTATGGATTGAGTATTAAACAGCACAAGAAAAATAACACAAAGCTAACAGCATATATCAGGGATCAAATCAATGTTCTCTCTAGACCCGTCTTTGTAAACCTGCTTCTTCTCCTTATTGGAATTGCCTAAGGGATTTAGATAATACATATAATTTTAGAATTGATTTTAAATTGAAAGAATCTTGAGTTTTAAATATTATAGCCGGGACCAAATCAAAACTTTGACAACCCGCTAATCACACTTAATTAAATTGTATTTAAATATTTATTTAAATAAATAAAATTGTATTCAATATTTTTATGAACAGAAGAAATTTTAAAAATAAAAAACTAGAAAAAAACAAAACATTAAATACAGTTTTATTAAATGCGATTAACAGGTTGTCAAACTTCTGATTCGGTCCCAGCCTAAGTAGTTTATGATTGTTCAAGCGCCTCGATTTATCATGATTAACCGCGTGGCCATTGATCTGAGGCACTGAGCGAGATAAACCTGGTTTTATCCCCTTTCGACTGTTTGTTTGCTAACAAGGGGCCTCGGGTGCCCGTGGGGGGCTGTTAATGGACCATTAGATAAGATGTGATGGGTCAGAGTTTATCATAGACAATGCTGATATCAGTCTTCAGTAGAAACACTGGCCACCAGTTGGTTGTTTTTTCGTTGATCTTAAATCTAACAGAATTTACTTAACTAATCTATCTCTGTTTCTCAAAGTGCAGATTAACAAAAGCATAAAACCAGAGTTGCTAATAACTTCCTATGATAAAGTTGACTCTTTAGATAACAATTTATGCAATCATGTTGATTAATCTGTAATTCCTCCCATTATCCGGCAAACAATTACTGTTGTTTTGGCAGGTGTGAGGAGGGTGGTTAATAAAATATTGTGCTTCCTTTATACGATCCGGTACTAACAAACAATACATATATTTTTTAATATTCACAGTGCAACGTGAATATTTTGTCAGTACAAAAGAGAGCTTGCATTTGACAAATGACATACATTGATAAACCGACATGGTTGTATGTTCAGCTGTACATAATGCAAACAAAACCATGTGTCTTTGTGTCTGCATTGCCTAGTCTGTCTACTGTATGGTATTCCCTTTAGTAGGATTTCTGTGTAAAACACATGTATGCAGGGATGTTTCTCCATAGGTTAGTAAGCTGCCTTTAACTCTGTGAATATCAAGTAGTTTGTGCACACCTTTTTTTTTTGCCTCACATGCTGTTCTCAGGTCTTCCTCTTATCCCTGGGGGTGACTGCCGGGAGTGGAAAGACAGCCTGCTCGCTCAGCGAGGTCTGAGGGAGTGGCGTGGAGAGACCCATATGTCTGGGTAAGTCTCCTTAATGGCAGGTGATGGCTGTTCTGCAGTGCAGGACTGCTGACGCACTGGCTCCCTGCACAGGATATCACCACTTGCCCAGATCCCCTAAACGGTGCATGTTGGGTTTAATCAAGCACGTTATTAGCCCAGTCCAATCATTAAGACGGCGAGGAGCCTTAGCCCGTGCTCTTTTACATACATATTGTTCTCGCCCACAAGCCTCCCTGGTCTAATTCAGCGGCAGGTCGTTTTGTCTGCACGCTTGGCCGCCTCCGCCTGCTTACTGGCAAACGGAGCCATCCGCCCAGAAAACTAAGGGCATTACACGGTATATAACCTGGGAGGGAATCTGCAGAAAGTACCACAATAAATAAATAAATAAATAAATAAATAAATAAATATAGGGAACCTCAATATACAGGAACGCTCTCATACCAGCGCCTGCATTTCCTCACCATCACCCACCACCAGCTCCACCTAGCTCTGATCCAGGCCCCGGTGTTCTCCTGCCTGGACTGCTGCACGCGCCATCGCGTCCCACTAGACCAGTTTGCTCTCTGCCTGCATACGCCCATACCTCACACTTCCTGACTCCCAGTGGTAGAATGAGCCTCCCATCAGTATCCGAAAAAGCTTGCGGGCGACCTTCCTCTGGCTTCTGAAGACCTACCTCATCAGACCTCCAACCACTGGAGATTGAATTAATCAATAGCCGCTAGTTTTACTGGGCATTTCAATGGTATTGATATATTAGTATGTTGATGTTGACCAGCAGGATTTCTGGATATAAATGTATTGCCTTCATATTTTTATTCACTGACATAACTGAGTCATTGTTTGACATGTAAATCTCCAAGAATAAATGTGAGTGACCAATTAAAAAAATCATAATAAGAATTATTTACAGTGAAATAAAGAACATAGATGTTGTTATACAATATGAAAATGTTATTCTCTTAAAATCAGCAACTGGAGGAAAAAAAAAAAAGAAGTCTTGAATAATGCTTCAATTTCAAACTTGATTGATTGGCACTGAATGACTATGAGCATTCAGTCGTGAAATTGCTAAAGCAATCATTGTTTTTGTTGCAAACTACTGACTTGTGCAGGGGAATCCGCAAGTCAGTGTAATACAAATCATTATAGACAAATACGTCCTGAGGGACTTCCATGATTTCATGACCAGCTCTTTCTGGGCCGTGCATTCCCCTGTCTGACCGCAGTAACACGCCTCCTAACACATGCATACAGTCAGACACACATAGATTTTTTTAAATACTACTATAATATTTGTCATTCCATCAGCCAACACAATGTTCTAGCTGAATGAGAATGAAAGCTTAAAGGCTTTTCTCCAGCATGTATTCCTACAGTAATTAGACAGAGGCAGACTCTTTGAGGGTGGATAATTCACAAGGACATATACATGCAGAATTTTTACTTTTTAGAGCGAAACTCCCGTTTTTCCGTCTTCTCACGCACCTTTCTCTCAGACTGCTTATCTCTCCAGTGCAGTGTTTGCCTCTTTGTTCTCTTCATGTCATGCTGCAATTCTTCCACGGGTCTTCTCTGTTCTCCAGTGCCAACCAGCTCTTGCCTTTTGTCTCCGACAACAACAAGCGTCTGGCTCTTTTTAAAGACCTCTGCCACATCGTGCCCGTCCGCCATTGTTCCCCTCCGTCTGCCCCTGGTTCGTTTTTGTATGTAAAACAGGATGGAGAGAATACGCGGGCCACCCGGCGCGTTCGCAGAGAACGCCCGGGGCTCTGCCAAACGTTGATTGTGCACAACCTCTGTCTCAGTCCACAGCCTCCTTCCATCTCCCTCTGATTGATAGTGTTTGTGTAAGGGACAGAGGTGAGTGTGAGACACGCAGTTGGCCTGGAACAGTGGCTGTTAAGCTGACACCGTGAGCGATGCGGCGGGTGCCGGGACCCGAGACCTCGCAGGTAATTTTTCGCACACCTCAAACGTCGGAAAAATCACTTGCCGCGTGCGGTAGTTTGTCAGATCGCGCGGTGGCGGTCTGACTTTCACATTTCATGAAAATGGGCCCTCTTTATGCTGAAGTGAACATGACAATTGAAGACTTTTAAGAGAGAGATTAGTGTAGTATCAGGAAAGTGATTTCCCATTAGTTACCAATCACCAACCCTCCCCACCACCAGGATTATGGTATCAGATTTATAATAGATCTTATTGTACGAATACACATCAAGGCTTTTATCCCTTTCTCTTGCAAAACTACCCCCCTTCCAATGGAAAAGAGTTGGGCAGATCCTCTGCATAGACTGACACAGAGGCATTTCTTGGTAAGGCAGCGGAAGCCGTGCCTGTCAGTCCGTCAGTCCCGAGTATCTCACCTCGATACACTGTCAACACACGGGCTGGCATCCTCCCTTCAATTCCCCCTAGGTGTTCAACCACAGAGCCATGCCTCTCCTGAAGGTCACATATCTGGGAAAAAATGTGAAACTGCCCCAGCAGTGCAGAGCGTGCTGCCAATCGCTAAGAAAGATCCTGCCTGGTTCACTGGATCCTGCCAAATATTTGCCATTGCACCCATCATTACTCATCAGGTCATCCTATGGCTGACCTCAGGACAACATTAAGGAACTCCTTTCACCAAAAGTAAAGTCTCTCTGTTCTCTGTAGCAGGATTGTATCAGCAGACATGTGTACATGACCCAGAACTTGGCCCCAGATCCATTAGCAGGTTCACACTCTTTACACACCGGTCTGCTTCGCCCAAACCTGAACCCAGACTGAGGTCACTCCTGTGCCTGTGAGAAACCCCCTGCAATGAGCTAAGGATGGTTTGTCTGGAACCTGGGGTGAGGCAGCCTGACTGAGCACATCTTGAAGACCAGAAAAATCCTGCAGGGATTGCATG
This sequence comes from Hiodon tergisus, assembly GCA_025775045.1. Lineage (NCBI taxonomy): Eukaryota > Metazoa > Chordata > Actinopteri > Hiodontiformes > Hiodontidae > Hiodon > Hiodon tergisus. The sequence continues at coordinate 15,768 of JAOVYW010074198.1, forward strand.
GACCTAAACAGGGATTAGAAGGATCAAAGCTTTGCTATTTTCAGCTTTTCACCGGAAACAAGAATAATTTAATGAATTAATTGTGTTTTTCTTTTGGTAATGTCTAGTATATGGCAAACGAAGCCTAGATACAGTTTATATTCTATTTCTATTCTATTTTCCTCATAATGGTTAATCATCAATACAGAAATGGCACAGGAGTGCCTGCATGTTCTAGTTATAATTGAAGGAAACAAATGTGGATTGACATGTTTTAAAGGGTACAAGCTTGTCCCTAACAAAATGCAGCACGACATTGTGAGTACTTTGGGACAAAAATGAGAATGGTCACCCCAGCATTTGAGTCAAAGTAAAGCTTTTTTTGGAAATTGTAGATGCAAGCCAACATACGTGTTTAGCCACTTTGACGCAGCTCTCCCTGAAGAATCTTATCCACCACAGGCCATGGTCAATTAGCCCTCGCTCGCGCCTACAATTATTTTCAGCGATAGCCGTTCATCCCTTTGTCCTTGTCAAAGGCAACCTCCTCTTCAACAAAAAAGGATTAGGTGCTGAACTGCGCCTCCCTGACAATCAAAGTCAAATAAATATTTCACTGAAATGGATCTTAAAACGCACCATATTCCTGTTAACGAGAATTGGCCGTACATTCTGAATACACAGTTGCAGAGGAGAAAGGAAATGTACAATGTGTGAGAACAGAGAGCCCCTTTCCCTGGCCGATTCGGACCTAGTCCCAGTTCTGGTCCCACCCCCATCTATGACCGGCTCTCGTTCCCCCTCCTCCCCGGACTGACCATTTGGACCCCACTGGTGTTTTAATTACATCCCGTCTCCGACGCCAATGGAAAGGGTCGGGTTCTGACAGCCACGCTTGCTCCGACCAGTAAATCAAACCAAAAAGAGGGGGGAGATCCCTCGTGTGTAATTATATGGGCATATCGCTCAAATGCCACTTGGCCGGCGTCAATAGTCGACTCGCGACTGCAGTCATCACAACACCAGACTGCGCTGGCCAGGTGTATGACGGGCTTACCATATGGTCCTTTTACACAGCTTTATCCATAATTCTCCTGCCTCTCTCTCTGCTATTGTGCGAAGGGAAAGGGAGCATATATTTATTTATTTAAATGAAAATGAAACCATCTGTTGACTGCGTCAGTTGTTGTCTCCGTGTTCTGAAAAAGGAGGTGTTCTGTTTTATTACAATCCCAAGACCAAGCATGCGTGCTGCGATGCGGAGTTTAATTCAACATCATCGGGGATGAAAGGAGAGAAGAGACAACGGTTCCAATTAGAACACCCTCTCCCCAATACACTGCATACGCAAAAAATCGCAGTGGGTGTAACACGTGGGGCTCTATTTTAGTGATCACAGCGCTAGAGTTGAGGCGTGGCCAAGTCTGTTTCCATGGCGCGTTATAGTAAAGCCAGCGCAAGTGCAACTGTTAAAAGAGTTGCTTTAAACTATTACTCAGCATACAGGTGTGGTAAGGGTAACACAATAACCAATCACAGCTCTGTGTTCCCTTTAGGAAGCAACGCTGTTATGACAGAGGACGTACTTTCTAAGACTCAGTCGCGTGATTGATGACTGGAAATGTCACTGTCATCCTGCTATTCCTTCAGTGCACTGGAGACAAATAGCAGACAAATGCACTCTCAACCCCTTTTCACCCCTTATGGGATGCTTAGGCTAATTATTTTTGGTTTCCATGAATATATTTGATTGGTACCACAAACAATTGCAAACATATTGCAATTGGACATATGCGATATGTTTAATTTAGCCAAAGCTAGTCCCAAAAACTAAAGAAAACATGCAAAGCAGTTAAAACAGTACAGTTCATTTTAATGGGCAATTGATTATGGGTGGTTTGTTGAGAAGGAACATACTATCATATAGACTGTAAAAAAATTTAAATTGTGAAAGTGTTTAATGCTGTTCTCTTTCTAAACATTGGATTTAGTCCATGAAAACCGTGTGTAAGCAAAAATGTGCTATAGTACATACAAGACAAAACATACATTACAGTTTAATGATTAAATGTGCAGAGGGAAAAGGCTAGCCAGTCTCACTTAAAAACTAACGACCTTTTTCTGAATTACAAGTCAGTTTCCGAGTGACAGATAATAAACCATTCAGCTTTTTTCGCCTTTAACTGTCAATAAACAAACTAAGAAGAAAAAAAAGGGTCAGATCGCATCCACCCCCACACAACGATAAAAGATTAGCCTAATGTTAGTATAAATGTAGTGAAATTCAAAAGATATGTGAATGAACCCCTTTAAAGAGACTTTTCTTTTAGTCATTCCCTGAGTCTGAGGTTAATTGAGGATTGCGGGAGACCAGTCTGAGCCTGCTGCAGTCCGTGATGTGTTTGACAAGAAAAAGTATTCTGGTATTTCTGTACTATAGGCAAAGTTGCCCTAGCAGGCAATCCGGTATACAACAATTTTCCTTTGCAGGAAAAAGTAAATATTATTGATTACTTGGAATTAATAATTCATAAAATTATATACTTATTGATTAAAATATAAATAGCTTCGAGGAAACTTTGCCAAAATCTCAGTAAATAAAAATGTAGCCACTGTTATTTAAATTATGATAAAATGATACAGCGAAATTCATCACCAACTTCTACATATTTAAGGGAAATTGTGTTTATGTAATTATACAAAGACGATTACAAGAGAAAGGTTACAAGGGTTACAACTGTACATTTGACTTAATCACAGAACGGGTGTCTCTATGATCCCGTACAGGTCCAATTTAGCTCTTTCACAATGTGAACTTGGGATAACGCGGCGCGATGCTAACATCAGTGCAGTAACGCAGTTTGTACTGAGGGGGGGGGGGGGGGGGGGGGGGGGGGGGGGGGGGGGGGGGGGGGGGGGGGGG
>JAOVYW010074199.1:0-18668 GCA_025775045.1 Hiodon tergisus
CTCTCTCTCTCTCTCTCTCTCTCTCTCTCTCTCTCTCTCTCTCTCTCTCTCTCTCTCTCTCTCTCTCTCCCTCTCCCGCTCTCTCTCTCTCTCTCTCTCTCTCTCTCTCTCTCCTGCTGTCCTGTCTGAGTCTGGCCATAACTTTGTATTAATCAAGGTTTAGGTGGCAAATGATTTCACAAAGCATTCAAAGACTTATTTCACAAACATTCATGGGCTGGTCATCCTGACCTATTTTATCATGTTTAGCTTGGTTAAGGCTTTCAAAGAGTAAGAGTCAAATTTGTATTTATTTATTTACATTTTTTACGAGGAGAACTCGGTGATAATAAGTCAGATACATTTTTTTCTCTCCTCATTGAAATCGCATAGCCCTTTTGAGTAATTGTTGCTAAAATTTCATTTATACACCTGCGGTTACCGAGCTGCTAGTTTTGTAAGCAAATTCAGCTTTCCGCTTATTTCTCTCTGTTACTGTTTATTAATCACTTTTACCAACTACAGCTGCACCAGAAATGAATGCATTTCCCATTTAACCCGATACACACAAACAGTCAAGGGCACAGAAACACAATCAGAAATATACTTCCTCTCAGAAAATTAGATATTTTGTTTTTTATAAATACGTTTTGAAAAAAAATGCATCACGAGAGACAGGGAGACATTGCTTACACAAAACAGAGACTGGATTGTCACGTTTCACCTTCACCTTTTCTGTTAGTCAGCACGTCTTTCAGTCAACCAATCATTCAATTAACATTCCACTAACCCATGTGAACTCTTTTCATTCATCCTTTGTTTTCATTCGCCCTGCACTAACATTTCCCTTAATCAGTCATCGGTGTTAGTCATTGTTTATCAGTCATCTGCCCAGCACTCTCCTATCTGTACTAGTCTTGTTTTGTCACTTTGCTTTGCTGGATTGTCTTGTGCTTTGACTAGTCTTTTTTATTTATTTTTGACTAGTCTTTTTTATTTATTTTTGACTAGTCTTTTTTATTTATTTTTGACTAGTCTTTTTTATTTATTTTTTGTTAATCTTCTTGTTTGCCGGTCCCGGTCCCGGTCCCGGTCCCGGTCCCGGTCCCGGTCCCGGTCCCGACCAGTGTTTTGCTACCCCTCTTTGTTTTATTTGAAATAAGTAAAGTTCTGTGTTCCTCGTCCCTTCATTTCCTCGTCTGCGTTTGGGTCCATAAAACAACCTGTGTCCGTGATACAAAAGGTGATGCGGTAATTTACAGAGTATCAGTTACGTCCCTGTTTTCATTATGAGGGTAAAACGATTTATCTCACATGTTTACAGATTAATCCACATAAATATTTTAAGAATGTGAAATCGTTGATACGACCCTGTCCTTATATTTAGATGACATGCATTAGATCCCAAAATGCTGATGTTGCGGCAGGACGTCGGGGATTCAGCATGGCTCCTGTTTTTGACGTGACGATGTCAGCACTTTGGCTGAAGAGAACAGCAGCTGCAGTGAAGAGGGGACGTACATTTGCACTGGTGCCTGAGTCAGTCACTCGGGCAGAGGGGTGGAAACAATTTGAGTCGGTAGAATGCGCAGGTAATCGATGGGAAAATCCTCAATGACCCCGGGAATGTTGAGGGGGACTGAAAAACGAAACAGTTCCACCGAGATTGATAAGTTAATAGAGTTACGCAGAGATGATATGCGTGAAGAAGAGTCGAAGAAGAGAGTGGCAGCTGAAACTTTAACAGGCCATTAGTACCGCGTATATTGCTGCCTTAATTAAGGCTGGATACACACACTGAGACTGCCAAAAGGTGACTGCTCAGCGGTTTAGTCTCACTAGGACCGGAGGCTGAGCACAGAAGCTATGTAGCAACGCACCGCCCCAGGATCTGACCTCCTTCCACGGATCGCCCCCTCACTCGGAAACGTCCGCAGCCCCGGTGAGACAGAGAACATCTCTGTCCCGGTCACGTAGGGGAGCCGACCTTGATGAACCGCAGGCTAGCCGAGACTCCGCGCCAGGCCTCAGGGCCTGCGGAGTGGTCGGGGGGGGGCGCTCGACCGCGTTTCGGTGCCACGGATGTTAACCTCCGGCTCCCTCTCCCTGTTTTATGAGTCTCTCGTCCTCTGCCAGCCTCGGGGGAATGACGCTGCACGTCTGGTTTGTGTTTCAGTATGTCTGTCTGGAGGACCACAGTCATTTAAAAAATGCAGTAAATTGCTCGCGTTGTCCTAATGAAGGAGCAGCGTGCCCTGTAAAAGTGTGCATTCGCATTGTTACTAAGCCACGGGGGCATGGGAGCTGGCCGGAGGTAGATATTTCTACATGTTTGGTTTGGATGCGATCTGATTGGATTGCGCGATTGCTGAACACCATTGACTTGTAATGAAGCTGTAATGCGTTTTATTCCTTGGAAGTCCTTCTGGGAGGTACAACGCAGGCCTGGATCCCTGAGGCTGTGTGACGTCTTGCCAGGAAAACTTGGATTGAGCAAGGATTGAAAGTTGAAAGTAGTAATTTCATGTGAGGAAGGTTATGGCAGTTGACGAATTGAAAGGAAAAGGATTAAAAAAGTTAGAAAATCCGACAGCCTCTGTGGAGTGGCTTCTGGTGGATTCATTGGTGGGGTCATCCAATCGCGGTTAGATACTCCAGGGCCGTTAATGCCACCCCATTTGGCAGCGCTAGTGTTTCTCAGTTGTTCATGGGGAAAGTTAATACACTGACTTATATTTTCCAACCCCAGCACCCAGTTCGCTCCCAAAGCATGAAACCGGCACACACTGTAGTGTAACACCCAGTCAGGGCGAACACTCGTGTCAACAGTACAGTACAGAGTGACCGGCTCAGGGTTTTTTTTAACCTGAAAAACGGCAGTATCAGCTCCAGTCCAGCTGAAAGTGAGGAGAAGCCCGTAGGAGTCAGGGCATCTTCTGTTGGTGATTTAGATGGGAGACGTTGTTAGGATTGGGAGCACCACGGAGTGTCATAAATGTGGGAAATAAATCCAATGGAGCACTAAGAGGATGGGATAGAAAATTGTATAGATTTACTCTGAGCCAACATTAGGTCACTTTATCAGGTTTATTGCTGCACATTTGCCATCTAGTAAACCTTTCAGAAAATTCTGCTGCACCATTGTAGAGAACAGATAACACTATTGTAAGAACCTTCACCAAGACATATCTCCCACCCAACTTACAATAACAAAATGATCAGTTACACTGTTGTCCCTAAACTACTGGGATATTCCTTGGATATTAAGGGTAAATGTGAAGACATTATGTATCTAATCCCTACACTGAAAGAATTTATTTATATCTTGGCTAAATAATACATTCATTTTATAACTTCTCTCAGAACAAAGTGGTTCAGCGGTACAAACTAGGGTATCTGGTAATGTGCATGAGTACAAATGCATGATTTATCAAAACTTTGAACCTAAGTTAACATCCCACACCTAATACAGCTGTCTGGTGGAATCCCTAACAGAATGGAGCAAAATTATTTACGACTCAGTGAAGGCAACATGAACAGTTCTGGTTCAGCCCATATTGCTCCTGAGAGGCATGACTTTAGACTATAATGTATCCTTAATGTGAATTATCCAAAATAATGGAGAATGAAGCAGAACGCAGATTCTAGGGATTTGGTGGGCCATTTATCTGGCTTTTCTCTTTTTGCATTCTGCTTCATGTTGATTGTCACTCTGCAATCCTTCCCATCTTCTGCTTCCTTTCATACTCACTTTCACTTGGTCTCCTTCTGTCTTTCTTCTGTGGAATCAAAGGGAATCTCCAATGTGTTTAGGATTTGCAGGAGATGTCCTGACAGTTTGTTGACAGGTCAGGTTTAGCTCGCCATTCCGTATGGCTTCTGCCCTGCACGGTTTTTTTTGGGGGGTTTTTTTTTTGTAACATTTCGGCCCAGTCTGCGCAGCCGAGGCCGATGTTGCAGGAGCGTGCTGGCCGTGGGGGAAGTCATGGTCTGTCTCTCTCTCTCCTTCTCTGTGGAAAGGTTCGTGTCAGTGATGAGCCGGAATGGAGGGAGAGGATGACTCCAACACCTGCGCAGGTATGTCAATCATGAGGCGTGTTTCCATGAAAACCTGAAGTAACCGTGCAAACGTCCCTTCTGCTCTTCGCTCCGACCCAAGGCTAGAGGCCACGTGGGAAATTAAGTAGTGTATGGAACTGGATAAAGTATGTAAACGCAGGACTTTAAATAAGTAAAACCAATACCTGTTTAGTCATTATTTGTGTCTGAGTCGTGCAGAACTCCAGCGTACCATTTGTTATTAGTTAGTTAGTATTCTTATGAAATATGATGACGACCTCCCATGATTTACAATTATCCATGTGTTATTTTCATTCAACATCAAACTCCGTTCTCCCCTTCGCTAGTTTTTATTTATACACTTGACATTTTTCCTCAGCAGGCATTGTTCTGAAGGTACACATGTCGTAATATATAAACGCCATTTCTGTGGCCCAGCAAAGAGGTGATTGTGACGTTGTTTTTATTGAACAGGTGCGTATCCTCTGTCAGAAACACATGTAAATACTCTGAGTGTGAGCAGCGGGGGCCTTTCGGGGACATTCCTTAAATGCCTTCTTCTGCACTTGGTGGGTTGCTCCACTCTGTGCTCCGATAGGTCGCGCAGTGGCGGAGTATGAAAGCACGCAAGGTCCGGACAGAAAAGGCTGCATTTAAATGACTACCTCGGACTATCGTTTTGTGAGCCCCTGCCTGACAACATCCCCCAGACCACTCGACCAGCCCAACGCTAATTGTGAGGGTGATGACAGTAACACAGTTAACACATACGCAGGGTATTTAATGTATTCGGCAAAGCTTACTGAGCGAGGGTACTTCAGGGGGTGATTCGGGTTTCCCGTCCGCTGTATCACATTTCAAACCTTTCCAAACCTATTAATTATTAGAGTGCATTACAGAATTTTCTAAGCTGTTTTGTGTGTGCGTGTATTTTTATGTAACTGTTGTATTGTTAGCTTCATTCTCAGATCACCGTAAGTAAAAATTGAACGACAACATGACAAACTGCAGTCAGTGGTGATCACCCTTGTATGAGAACTAGATGTGGCATGAGTAACTGAGCCAACTTTGGGCACCGCTCTGTAATACTCATTTTCGGTGATCCCTACATCTTTCGTAAGCCCCTCCCACAGATTTCCACCTCTGTAAGCTCAACAACTGTTGCCTCGGCACTTACATACATCTGCACTTACATTTCCCATCATCCAGCCCATTCTAGTGCCCGAATGACATTACCCGCCCCTTTCCTAAAGTTTCCTCTTTAATATCACAGTCTTTGTTTATTCTTACTTTTTCAGTTTCACATTTTTCTAAAAACATTTTTTCGAAAAGCAAGCCTTTCAGTTTGTTTGTTTGTCTGCGTGTTTGTATTGCAGCCGCACCATGTGGTGTTCCACGCTCTGTGCATTCAGCCTCCTCGCATTCCCAGCGCAGAGAAAAGCAGCCCACCAATTCTCCTCCGGCCTCAGTCTAAACACAGCATGGCCACCTCCAGAGCTTGGGCTCAGACTCCTGCCGCTGGCCCAGTGACAGATGCCCCATTCCCCTGGGCCTGGATTGATGGGCCGGGGTATATGCAGCCAAGGCCAGTGACTCTGAAGGAGCAGAAAACCAGATATATGACCATAACAGCTATTTCATTAAGCCCTCTGTCATTATAAATAACCCCTCTTTCGTTCCCTGTTTTTTTCCATGTCTTCCTCTCAAGGTCAGATAAGCCCATGGTGTTTTATTATAGCAAGCACTCTCTAACTTTTCTTGGTGCTATACAGCCACAGGCATACATGTATAAACATCACCCAAAGCTCTCAGCTTGGATTTCTAAAATTTAGAGGGGCACTCAATCAAAGTTGTCTGTTTGAAATAGATTTTTATTTCTTTTTTTAATTAATAATACAGCACAGCCGCCATCCCTATTCATTCTGATTCTGGCAGTGTTTATATACTACACAGCGCCTTGGAACCCTGTGGCACCTCGTGTTGTGAAATAAAGGGTGATTGAGGACACTGGCTTTACTTCTCGAGGATATGGTTCAAAATAGGTGCCTTTCTCTATCTGCGAATAACAGGTAGCCGCAACCTTACTCTGATTAATTCATTATTCAATCTGAACATCAGGTCCTGGATTGTTTTACGGAATGCGTTCCTTGTGTGTTAGTTTGATGAGGTTAATGAGGGATATTCATTGCACCTATCAAGTGTCAAAACAATGGTAGATTTACCAACATGTCACTTTTTGTGTTGTTGAAAGCAGCCTTTTGTAGTGTGATGAACACTTTTTTTTTCTTTTTTTAAGTAGGTAACGTGACAAAGTGGAAATAAATAAACACATTCATTGTTTAAATACACAATCAACATAAACAACCCATCAAAGTAAAATGCTTACTACTGTACTTTTTGCCCATTGATATTTTAAATTGTTCTAATAGGCTAGGCAGTAATGTTTTATCATTGCAATCATTTGACCAGACATTAAAGTAGTTGATTTGTGGAAAATATAAAATACACATAACCTTACAGATATGAAAATACTATACAAACAAACAATTGTCAGTATTAGTTATACAACTTTTCTTTTTTTTTGTCGTAGTCTTATAGAAAGCTTGTAACTCAGTTCCCCCGTATTGGAGAAAAGAGTGGAATCAATGAAAGTGGAGACATTGCTTTATGGTCTGAAATGGCCAATAAATCTGATGTGCTGTCAAAGAACGAGAGGGACTCCTGGGGAAATCTTCTTCTGTGAAACAATAGCAGTTTGAATTCTTCAACTCCAAATCCCCAGCCTCCCGTAAAATGTCTGTATGGTTTCGATAGCAGCGTGCGTGTATTTATGTAATTTTTATAGGAATTATCAATATTGCATAAGGGTTCCCTGATGTTTGAAGTGTGACTATAAATCAATAAATATTTTCTTGGGCCAATTTAATTGATTTCACTCATAAAATCTGATGCCGCCTTACTGAGGTTTTGTTTTTGTCCAATTTGTGCTACAAAGACATCAGATTTGTCAAATTGTAAAACCAAAAAGGAAAGACTGAAAATTTTATTCTGGAAATTTTGTTCAGTGTGGTTTTCCAACCAATGAAAATCCTTGGAGAAAAAAAGTTGAAGTTGCATTATCCTGGTAAAAACAGCTTCATTTTTATTCCAACAGGTGCTGAGAATCTGCTCGGGTGAAAAGAAAGACCAGCGATGGCTGTCGTTTATACCCTGGCTTCAGTTCCCTTCGCTGAAACGTCTTTATGCAAAGCTGATGTCTGAGCCGGAACACTGCACATTCTTCCTCATTTCATGTGCTAACCTATGATTTCCTACGGGATGCTATAATCCTTGCAAATTAGCTTCCTCTAGCCCTGAGCACTAACAGAAAACCTACCTGTATCCTATGTATAGTCCACCTGGCTTTGAGCTCTCACAATGAGAAGTCAGACGTGGGTGCCGGCAAGACTCCCTCCGTCTGACCATAAAAATCTTACATTTAGATGGCCTTGAATTCATGACCTACATGAGTTGGTGAGTTTTGGTTGGAGCCATGTGTTTTTCCTAACAATTCGATCGACCGTCTAAATATGAATTCTCATCTACATCCGATGCTGTTTTGATTCATTTAAATGTTGAGAAGATTGTGAGGGTTATATTCAGGTCTTAAGACAACGTAATTGCTTGTCGGAGCAGTATTATGCCACAGAACTAAGGTTTCCTTTAAATGAAATGCACAAAAGCTTGTCTATTTTTAAGTGAACTGAATTCCTGGTTCCAGAGCGAAAACGCGAGCTTCTCTCCCCGCAGGCACATTAATCACCTCCGTTTCCTCAGCCGGGGGCTTTGGGGACGGCCCAGCACCAACGGGAGCCTTTGTTTCAGCCCCAATCTGAATAGTGAGAGCAGATGAAGGGGAAGAGAGGGTTAACGCAGGGGAAAAAGAGCCAGACGAGCCCGGCGCTGAAAAAGCTGGAGAGAAAGTGAGTGAGCGTGCCGTGGACAGAAGAAAGAACGAGAGGAACTGAATGATTTCACAACAGGGTTTCGGATTGCATCGGAGCTGTCTCCTGAAGCAGCACAGCCTGCACCCCCCACCCCCCTCTACTACTCCTCCATTAGGCCTGGCAGCTTGTTGTGTCTGGGCTTTTATTAAGGTCTCTTTGAGTATCGCAGTGCGGCAACCTGAAACATCAACGCTCCACGTTTTCAAATCTGCTTTTACGCTTTTGTTTCGTCGGGGCTAACTCGATTCACTCCCGCTAGCATCAATGCAGCCTACCATTCAACGACCTGCCTCTGAACCCCATTGTGTCTTTCAACGATGAGCTGATTCTCCCATTTCTATTTTCCACCATGAGTTGCCACCATCTCCTAGATCCTGTGACAGGCCTTCACGTTGGTATCACTCGTTCCCTGAGCAGAGTCGCTCCTTCGCAAAGGGATACGGGCATGCAGACTATGCTTACATGAAAATATTTACTTTTTACTATTTACTTTCGACTCAAATGATAGTTCCAGCCTATTTCAGATAAGGGTAAACACAGAGTGTGTACAGTGGGAATAATTAAGACGCTCTCTTCGTTCCAAAAATACCTTTTTCTAATACAAAACGGTGCCATTCGATGACACTGTTTAGTAGGCCACATTATCATCATTGCTGGTGTGTTGGCCATAAATCTTATAGGAAATACATGAATATGCCCGTTTGCCAAAGTTGTCTGTTGTGATCGCCTGCATCTTTACGTGTGCCTGAGTAGGGGGAATTACAGCATTGCTTGGTATCAAATTTAGACTGTGCCACTTGCCACAAAAACCTCCGTAAACCCCAATGGGTTTACTGAAATTGTCTCTCTTCTCCATTTCCCTGTCCCTCTGACTCCCCCTTTCTTTTGCCTTGTGCTTTTGTCCGTGTTGTCTGGTGTCACAGGGAACCACCATCTTAAGCTAGAGAAGCTCTGATTCACTGAACTGAATAGGCAGAGCAGAGCGACCAGTTTCAGCAGTTTTTTCAGAAAAAAAAGGGTGTGCCAATATCACCGAGCTTGCTTGCCTGTGTAATGTATGTTTACACATTATAAATGGTTATTCTGCCGAGCTAAACATGCCAGTGAACATTATTTGTCACCAGGCATCCCTAACAGGATTCTTCTGCTTCGTCCATAATTAGCCACTTTATGTGTCTTAATGTACATGGTCCGCATGGGATTTGACCAGTAACAGGGGTCTGTTAGGCTAGGGTCCGAGGACACAGACTCTCAATGAGGCGAGGCAAAACTCTTCGGTAAAACAGAATGCACTCAAACTTGAAACTGCAAAACTAACATAAACCACCAAACACACCACAAACTGTCTTACATGACATTCTTCCCCCCATATCTCTCTCTCTCTCGCTCTCTCTCTCTCTGTCTCTCTGTTTCTCGTGCTCTCTCAGAAGCGTCTCTACTTTCTGCTTTTTAAATGTCACCCAACCAATAGGAGGCTAATTTGTAGGGTCCTTTCCCAGTGAGGCCACAGGAATTGGTAATTAGAAATTTGGTGCTGAAACTGCAGTGGCCATTAAAGTAGGGTGGAAAAAATTTCTCATAATCTCATAATTAGGAAAATATGGATGATAGATCAGCTGAAGACCACACTCCATGATATAGTGTGGAGTTCCGGTTCTTTCCTGCTGCAAGTTGGTCATTTTTTGACCGATTCAAATGTGGTGAAAGAAAGCTCTGGCTTTGGTCTCCTTCATTCCTGGAGCAGAACTTATAAAATGTTCCAGCATTTACCAGCGTGTACCACGCTGTCCTTGTCCTTTCACTTATCAAGTCAGGCATGAAAAGTTGCTGCTAATTACAAATGGTTCTTCTAATTAGTTTCTTGTTTGTAAATATAATTTGTGTGGGTGAGGGGGTAGGGAGCTCATCGCCTGATTTGGCTTGTTTAACCAATGCTCCTCAGATGTTTTTAAAAGCGGCTCCTGGTGAGTCAGACCCAGGAACCAGAAACCCATTTTGACCAGGGGGGCAATCTCGCAGTCTTCATTTGTTCCGCACCAGTACGTCCAATGGCATTGAAACCTTTCTGAAGCAACTCACGATCGGACCTGCTCCGAGAAGATTACTTACACAACCAACTGTGCCATTTGAAAGACTTATCTAAGTTATTCTTACCTTTCAACCGAAGTCCTATCTTTTTCAGAAACCCTTCTAAAAATACAGTCCACGAATGCACATTTTTGTACATGGCAAGCAAAAAGCAAGTTAGCAACGGTAAGCTTGTTTACAGAGCACATTGTCTTGAGACCTGCAGGCAACCTGAATGTCTAATGAGTCATTAATAGCATCTCTCTTTACTGTCCCTCCACACCACACACGTACGCACAGGGGTCCAGTGACCCAGTTTAATGGGCAATTACTGAGGTGAACCCCCGGTTCTCGTAATAACAGCCTCTAAATTTGCATTCTGCTGGGCCATTCTGTGATTGACTGCATTGTAAGGTACAATTGTTTACCTCATGTCCATAGAGTACCCATCAGATGACCCACAGCACCAAATAAAAGGATGAAATGAGGCCTGATGCCAACCTTTTCTCAGAACAAACCCACATCCAGTACTTTCTTCATTGCCAACCTTTTGTCCCTTGAGGTCAAACTCAGGACAAGAGAAGCGGTCTGCTATTTTTTTTAGTGTTCCTTAATAAAGCTGTTTTCCTGAGTAATTGAATACCAAATTTAAGCCTCTCTCTATTCTCTCCTTTATGGCCACTTTGCAGTAAAATGTGTTTGGAACCACTGGAATTTCAAACTGTTCGGCAGTGCCATAACATTGCATTGCCAATAATTTAATGTTAATTGGCAATGACCGAGAAATGCCTTTGTTCCCATTTTCATAAAGTAATGTTTCAGTATTAGAGCGTGTCTCATGTCCACCTGAATTCCATTGCCTGGCAGCCTTTCTAATCCGTTTGCTGATAGCTCCAACTAGCTGTTTAGACAGTTTTTTTCACTGCTCCAAAAACTGTTTAATTCCCACATTCTCAAATTCTGAACGCATTCCATTAGTGTTTCTGAACACCTTCCGTATGTGGATCCTGAGCATCGCTTGCATTGCTAAGAGAGACCTACAAATACGGTCCCTTTTTCTGAACTGTTGGTTTTGGATAGAGCCACCCACAAAACCGAGCCCTGCTAAGGAGGAGGCGGCAGAGGAAAGGAGGCGCGGCTGGGCTGATCGAGATTAACGTGCGGGAGTCAAGCCAGGTTCTCCTCACTGGCAGGTGTCGAGCCTATGCCTGTCATGTCTCCTGAAGCTAGGGTGTCATTGAGGGTACTGGATCAATGTATGTCTTCCACATAAACAAGGACATTCTTTGGCTGTTACGTAACAAGGCAGCGATTCACGATTCAGACTGGTTAAGATAGTTAAGAGGCGGTTAGGGCGACTCCAAAGCAGTTAACTTTTTAATCCCAATAATCGAATTTAACCCAATTGTATTTAATAGCGTTTTCTTGCTGTAGTAAGTATCTTATTTATTTTGCTCAGAAGCACTATCGATTTCAGTTATGCAATGATGATTAGCGGGTTTCTATGTCTTGATTTGCTCCCTGCCTAAATCATAATTTGTCTGAACAAAATTAAATCCTGAAAAAATAGACCCTTGAAGGAGTACGGCCGGAGGAGAGAACCTTGTTACGATGCTCTCAAAACTCTCAACAATAGCAGGTTTGATATTTTCAATTTGAGACCACCATTCTTTCACCATCAGTTAGGAGCCACCGGATGCTGAGCGATAGGGATCATTTCTGTTGGTTTCATTCTTCCTCTGCCGAATGAGTTGAGGTAAGTGTAAGGTGTTTGTGTTATCTCTGCCTCTCAGTTAGGAGCTACCTTGACAAGACAGGTGTGTGCACTCGTAATAATCCTGTGCCGCCTGGGATGATTGCTCTTCAGATCCTGCTCATAAGAGTGACTTTCAGGTGACTCTATTAACCTGCAGTTGTCCATTTCACAGCTTTCCACCACATCACATGTAAAACCCTCTCCCCGCCACCACCTCATTCCTCACTGCACAGAGAATGGGCAGAGGAGGCAGCTATAACGTCCAGAGACGTAGACATGGAGCCGGGATTGGGGGGACCAATTCTGCCAAATTCTTATATATTTTTTATATCAATATATTTGGGGGGACATTTTGAGCGTTTTTAATGTCGCCCCCAATATGTATTGTAATTACCGCCCTGATAAAATCCATATTTATAGAAGGTGGAATGCTAAACATAATAATTAAGGTGTGAGACTGAACTGAATAAAGCATTAAGGTCAAGCAGAAACTCTCCTGGAATATATCCCGGACACAAATGAATATGTGCGAGGTCAAACTGAAAATCCATAGACATGTGATCACTCTCAATCTTATCAGACTGCGCTTTGATTAGGTAAGTAGTTGAACTCTGGAATGTAGATTCTCTTTCCACATATTTTCAGGGGTATTTTTCCGCCATTTATGCCATATTCAGCACCTTTGCTAGATTTAAACAGTATTACAAATTTAGAAATTTAGCAAATTGAGTCAGGAATCATTCAAAAATTTTGTTGTATGGCAATGACAACGCACACACACACACTAGAGAAATGCTGTTTGATCCTTGACCCCTCAGTCGCCATCATCTCATGTTAACGTGGATTTAATTAAGCCAATTACCAAGTAACTGAAACAAGAAATCTAAAAAAAAAAAGGATTAGTGCAGATTAAAACCCTGCAGGAAACACAATCAATTCCAAAGCCACTTTAGAATCAACTATTTTTGAGGTTTTAAATGGAGAACGTAATCCTCCTTTACAATGAAGTCTGTGTTTTAACCCTTTCACTAATCCTTAACTTCAATGAGAGAATTTCATGTTGTCTCTGTTGTAGCTACACCACCACACCTCTGCTCCCCTTCCGATCTTGCCCACCTAAATGCCATCCCCATCATTCGTAGCGACCGAAAAGCTTGTTTTAGATGGACTCCTGGTGCGGATATATCAGCAGTAATTTTAATTGGTGCTGCAGTGGCTAATGTGGTAAAATATCGAGCGCTTGCCAACTGTACTAGTTTGGAGAAAGTTAATTCAAGTTCTTTTCTAAATTAGCCTTTTTTCTCTCATAAATTAGTCTGCTGATATGAGGCCTGTAGTGAAATCTACTGCTATTAGGGCGATGCACAAAGACCCTGCATATAGTAACCCCGGGGAAAGCTAGTCCCTTTGCCTTTGGTAACTTTTTTTTTAATCGACATTGAGATATTCTTACGTTTTTTTTTGCAGATCTACTCGAGTACTTCATAATCTAATCGCTGAATGAATAACATAAGAATAATGTGGAACTGTTGGTGACTCACAGCACTGATCCGTGTATGCGGGGGGGAAAAAACTATGTAACCGGTTTGTGGAAGAGTTGCCAAAAATAATCGATTTTCCATGTTCCATCATGGTTTACAGAGTGCCTTACAGTATTAACATCATGACTTTTTTCTCTTGGGCGTCAGTTCCCGACGTCTCTGTCAACTCCTGCTCATTTCTTATGACACTTGTACGTGGAAATCTTATGACTGGGCCATGTACTGAGCGATGGGGGTTTGAACCAGCCATTTCTGAACCTCTTGGCCCGATTTAGTGTTGTCTGTTTTAAACTGTCGGGCAATATTGGTTTTGCCTTGTTGATGGAAAGAGGAAATTTCTAAAAGCGAGCATTTTTATAATGAGCCTGTGCTCAGCTCCCGCCCCTTTTGCTCCAATTTGTTCTATTGGCATCCGCGTCTGTCAATCCCTTTGAGGATGTCCTGTGACCACGGCTTAACTCTACATCACTCAATCACCATATGTTGGAATTTGTGGTTTCACAAAGTGGGTTCCCACGAAGCTTTCTTTTTATTTTTGCCATTCAGTCCCAATGAACTGATGTTTTCCTGCTGTGCCCTGGCAGCGCGGCTGACTACGCCACCTCAGTAAGTCATTCTATCAGCTTCTGAGACACAGGAGAGACTGCAAGAGAACCATTAAGCCACCTGCTATACTAATTAGCAAATCATGTATTCAGGGAAGAGATTTGCAGCATTTTAATTTGTGAAGAAAATGCACTCTCTTTAGTTACTTTTAAAATGTGGAGAATGAAGATATCAATCCAAGAGCATAATAGCTGTCCTTCATAAATTGAAAATCCTCTTTTCAGCCATGCTTAAAATAAGGAATGCTGTTCCCATCAACAAAGGTCACGGCAAATTCAAGCCCTACGAGTGGTAGGATTAATACCATTTTGAAGAGCTACACTTCATGGGACATTTTTAATAGGATCAGGAACAAAAGGAATCCTGCAAATGTTAGGCATCAATTTAACTTCTGCTCCAGTCTCATAGCTTCCTCTTAGGGGTTCTAAGAGTGGCACAGACCGTGTCTTCTAAAAGACAGCTACGTGCAGGGACACTGGTTCGAGGCACATTCATTTAAGTAACGACAGACAGCCAACTACATGTGCTGGATAAAAAAATGCTGAATTTCACCCGTGAATGTAATGCCATCTTCAGTCATCTCGAGAGCTGTTCTTGTTTCATAACTGTGATATATCGTTGCTTAGCTCCTTTTCCCCCCCCATTCTCTCTATTTTTGCTTTTTCTCAAAGAATTTAATTTATTAAGAAACGTCACCTTCAAAGATCACAACTGACAGGAGAAGAAAAACCTCTTAGAAGGGCCTTTGAATGGTGATGACAAAAGCTATTTCCTCTCTAGATTTAATGAGAAGGCCCATGTTTCAAGTCAGTCTACCATACAGCAGCCAATACCTGGCCTTTCAACATTGGTTTGTCAGTGCAAGATTGGCACTTCCCTCCCCTCCCCTCGTTTCTCCCCCTTTCTTCCTTTCTTTAACTATCTCTCTCTCTCTCTCTCTCCCTCTCCGCCCTGTCTGCAGACTCGCTCTTAACCGCCTGTGTGACAGAGAGCTGGAGCAAAAAATGTTTAATTTTGCAGAGACATCCCTAAGCGAAGCAAGGCGTCAATCCCGCGCTGCTCCTCTGTGACCTGTCAAGATTTTTCCTTCGCGCTTATTGTGAGAAAGAGATGGTCCCAGAGCAATCTCTCTCGCTCCTCTTTCTTCTAGACGCTTCGATCCTTTTCTTCCTTTTCTCTCTCCCAGTCCACCAAATCTTTCCCTCTCGCCGTCATCCCGTCTCACGCAAGCCCCGCAGTTTCATCTCACATTCTATTAGGCCTGCTTTCGACGAGTCTCACCTCTGAGACTCCCCAAGTGCACACTGACCAGGCCAGCTCAATTGAGAGGGTCATTCACTGCAGCCTATATTTCTGATGTCCGTATACGTATCGCAGATGCTTCTCCAGCCTATCTGTTGAACAGTGCTTTGAAAAGTCCTCCATTATGCTCTACTGTTTGCACACAGGACCCAGGAGTACGAAGGCCTTTGATTGTAAAAGATGGGCCTTGTGTACATAAGGAAGAAGGGTGATTAAGGGTCAGGTTATAAAGAGTGAATCAACAAGTACATGACATTAAGACGGGGGAAACGGACAGGGATTGAAAAGAACAGAAAACAGATGTAATCTGCAGGGCCTTCAGCTGACTTTCAGTGCAGTGTGTTAGTGTGCATTGGGAGTTCAGACGCACGCTGAAAACAAAAGGCTTGTTTTAGTTGTCATGCGAATTTACGTTCCCCTGTAAATAGTCTTTCCTTACATAAATTCCTGCATGAAGATTTTTTTCATTTCCAAAAGATTTCGACACAGTGCAGCCAACATGCCTTCTTTGTGTGTTGTGGCTCTTCAGAACAGACCTGTGGTTGAAATTTGATGAGAATCCTTCCAGAAAGAACCCCTTTCAACAAATTTGCCATAGGCTACCCATGATTTATTTTATTTGTTATTCTCTGATTTTGTTATAAGAAGTACAGTATTGATTTTTGCATACTTACACAGAAATGCAAACTCATCTATATACAGATATCAATACCTCTCTTAAAATGGTCGCATTATTGATGCAGCTTTGTTTTCATACATGTAATACGTTAACTGTGTAGGTTTGTTTCCATAACCCATATCAGGGGCGCCACTCGGACCTGAACGTGTTCAACGCTTGGCCCAAGCTCAACGTTTGTTAGTCATCACAAATGCACACTGAGCTGTAGGGTCGGTCGGCGGGACAAAAACATAAACGCAGAGCCAACACGCGTTGACGTTTGGTTTAAATGCACAGAAACAGTCTCGACATGTTGAGTAAAAGCAGGTAGGGTTTTTTGAGTCATAACTGCGCGCGCATATCGACCATGTCTCCAACGCTGTCAATCAAAGAAGTTTCCACGGGACCATGTAAAACAGCACTGTACTTAAAGCATCAATCGCTGTGATTCTCTAATAGGTTTCTTTTGCAATGCCTTGGACAAAAGGATGTTTCATCACCTTTGGAGGTTGGACTGCAGGGATGTTTGGAGGTAAAACATGAGCTCAGTGCTAAAGCGGCCACATTAAGCTCTTGACATGGGGAAAAACAGACTCAGCTGAACAGTCAGACCACTTACCTCCACGCTCCCTCTCCCCAACCAGAGTACACTAGGGCCAGCCTACTTCTGTGAGCCTGTCCGCACGTCCTTTTTTTTCATTCCCGAGCCTCAATTACGGACAATCAAAACTCAAGATTACACAAACATCCGCCTCAGGTCCGGGGAGGTTTAGGAGGTAGGGAAGTAAGTTTGTCACATCAAAACCATCCCTGCTCCAGGGGCCTGCTTCTGGCCCAGTTCAGCTTCAAACACCATTAAGTGTGTTTACGCTCTGTGCCAAAGACCTACATAAATACAAAAGAGTCATGTTTGGTCGGAACATAGCACGCAAAGCCAGTGTTAGCAGTTTAGAAACACTTGCCCGTGTTGGAGCTGAAGACGGTACAGAAATATGGCGATGGTGATGACTCACACGGGGCAATGGAAAGGAGCTGCAAAAATGGCTCCCTTTTAGAATATTCCAGAAGAATTTACGATAAAGACAGGAGAATTCCAAATTCTACTTTAACAAGAATGCACTTCGGCACGCCTTTATTTCTTCATTTAGCTATCATTTTTACAATTTACAAACTAGATATAAAAGACCATAAATAAATGACATAAGTTACATGTACCTAAATTCATCCAAAGAGCAAAACAAATAAAACATAAAAAAAATCAACAAAAAGAGAAACAAATTAATCTATGACACTAAAACATATGTCATCAAAAAAAGCATCCAAAAAAAAAAGAAAATCATGTTTTGTTAGTTTTCTTTTCATAATAAACTAAATTGAAATGCATTGTACAGTACATTCTATTTTACACTCCCCCATTCACAGTCCTTGCATATTCCCAACAGGTCCTTTTGGAAAAAAAAATAATAATAATAATTTGAATTGGCTTTGAGGGCAAAGGCATTGGAAGTGTGTCAGCATCACATATATTATTTTCTAACTTTATCAAACATAACGATAGACCTCTGAAACAGGTCGTACTGACATTTGGTGCATAATAAAATCAATATTGAAAAGTAAAAACAAAACTAAAACTAAAATTTAAAAAGTGTACAATGGTTTTTGCCCTTTTTCCTTTTCTGCAGTAGGTTAAACACAGCTGTCAGCCACGACCCTTTTTTTGTGTGTTAGGTCCACCCCCCCCCCGTCACCATGACAGAGTCTGAGGCTCAGTCCATTTGTCAGTCAGAGCTCTGCCAAGCGCTAAGAGTCTCCAGTGCTGCAGTGAGGGTCCGCTATTTCCCTTCTCTCCGTCCTACGGCGATGCCTGGGGGCGTGGCACCTGTGGACCAGGGCAGAGCAAGCAGAATCCTTGTGTCCTTTTCTATGCGTGACACTGCGAGACACAGCGTCCCGATCAGGACTCTGTCTGTGGATCTCTATGAGTTCGTTTCGCTGGTTTAATGCAGTTCCTCTTTTTTTTTAAATGCCGTTTGTGAATTGACTGTCCAATTGAGAGAACTGTACCTTATGTTGTTTTCAACGTAATAACAACATGATAGTCTCCTCCTTTTACATTTTCGTATGTTTTTCTTCACAATGGCGACACCGAAACAAGACAAGATTTACTGGTAGCACTTAGAAGACATTCTTGTCGTACGCGCACACACACACACACACACACACACACACACACAACACACACACACACACACAGACGACGCAGCCGTGACATGCAAACAAACTCGTAAAAAAAATTAAGTCAAATGAACAAGTAAATAATTGGCGGGAGCAACATCTTTTATATTACATTCCACTGTGTGTTCGATCTTCTTTAGTTTCTTCTTTGTGAATAAAAGGCGATGGATGTTAAGTTCTCAGTTACTGTCTGTCCATGTGAAATTGTGGGACTGTTTCCTTATCCCGTTGTGAGAGACCCTGCAGGGAGCAGATGTACCCCCCCACCTTCACTGAGACTGAGATGGCTGTGTGTTCTTCCTGTCTTGAGTGGTACGAGGGTATCGATGTTGAAGGACCGCAGCAGCTGCTTCAGACACTGGCGAGAGAAGGCGAAACAAGGGCACGGTTGAGGAGCGGTCTGCGGGAGTGACTCATGGCCTGCGTGTGTGCGTGCGCCACAGTTGGGAGAAAAACCTGCAATCCCACCGACCCCCGCC